>CM035223.1:3756182-3792380 GCA_020233015.1 Callinectes sapidus
TATATATATATATATATATAGATAGATAGATAGATAGATAGATAGATAGATAGATAGATAGATAGATATTGTTACGAACCATGTAGCGGGAGGGGGGGGGGGCGAGTACGTTTGTATGTATGTGCGTGGCGGGCTTGAGTTCTGGGACGGGAAAGAGAGAGAGAGAGAGAGAGAGAGAGAGAGAGAGAGAGAGAGAGAGAGAGAGAGAGAGAGAGAGAGAGAGAGAGAGAGAGAGAGAGAGAGAGAGAGACGTCAGAGGAGCAAGACAAAGTGAGGGAATTTTGACGAGTGAGCAGTTGGTTCCTGGCCAGCCGCAGGCAAGGAGAGTGAACGTGTGAGGACAGAGGGAAGATCCGCCTTCGCTTTCCCTTGTTCCTGGACAGACCCTCTGACTGTCATGCAATAGTGCCTGTGCGTTGGTAGTGTGTGTGTGTCAGTACTGTGTGTGCCTAGTTGACATTGTGGAAGCCTGCTGGGAGGCCGTAAAAGAGGTGTGAAGTGTGATATGGCCCGACCTGCCGCCTTGCTGTGTGTCGCCTTGCTGTGCGATGCCTTTGTCCTGTTTCCGCCCTGTTGTGTGGCGTTGCGTCACGGTTCCCCTTATGTCACTTGTATGGTGTTATGCAGTAGACTGGCCAAAGTGAACTCTGTGTGTTTGCTTTGTCCCCCATTTTGAGCTGTTATAGGTACACTTCGCTACACTTGCCTATCCGAACTGAGTAGAAGTTACGCCATCCCCCTGGGCCCTGCCTTTGCACCTGTGTGGCCGGTGTGATGAGCCCTGTGGCTTGAGACGTGCTGTTGGGGGCAGAGAGAGGGCGTGAAGAAGGGGGTTAACGTAACAATGTATATATATATATATATATATATATATATATATATATATATATATATATATATATATATATATATAGATAGATAGATAGATAGATAGATAGATAGATAGATAGATAGATAATTTATTTATTTATTTATCTATCTATTTATATACATATATTCGGTTACGGTGCAGTAGTATTTGTAGGTTAATGATATGATGTGTTCATGTACCAATGTCATCTATTTCCTTTGTTAAGTACTAACCAGCATCTCACATTCCCGCTCGCCCCCCGCGAGAGTCACTTTGTTAGTCTGTCCCCATACTCGCCTCTGTAGGGACGCACGCTCCACTTGATATCTCTTATTAAAGGACCTAAAGTTATTCTCAAGTCTTTCCATCGTCCCCACCCTACGCTAAGGACTTGGATAGACAACGCACATGGCGCAGTGACGTGGAAGAGACCTGTGGACGACCTACGAAGAGGAAATTACGAGTAGCCTGCGGCGGTAACCGGTTCACCGTAGTGACGCCATCTTGCCTCGCCGCTACCCCAGCTCTCAACTCAGTGCTTTTACGTGTGTGCAGTGATCAGTGCAGTGCAGTGTGGTGCCTAGTGTTTGTGCAGTGCTTTGTGGTGTTCGTAGTAGCGATTGAAGACGCCGCTACCAGAGGGTAGGCTTCGGGTGGGCATATCACGGAGGACGGCTCAACGTAGTGTCCTCTCGCTACGACGTCACAGAGGACACTGCCGCCGGTCACCGCGTCTAGCCTCGCGGCATGCCCCTCCCTCCCTCCCTCCACACCACAGAGCTGACAGCTGCTACGCTTGCACTTTCCACCACCACCACTGCCCGCTACACCTCTGCACTTGATCGCACACGTACATAGCACGCACACTGCAGACTCACGTGCGCATCACGCTGTCATGCACTGTTCTTTTGTGTGACCGACAGAGTGTATGATGCCACAAGGGAGGAAGAAAGCCGAGCATCGGAGACAAGAGGAGACTGCAGCACACGGCGCGTCGTCCTCGCCTGAGCCCGATGCCCTCCTGGCTGGTGCATCTTCCCCTCTCACACCCGCCCATCCATCGCCAGACCAGCAACATTCACCGATGGACCTCTACGCCTTCCTTACGTACATGAAGGAGAGAGATGATGCGGCGCGCGTTGAGCGTGAGGAAGAAGCAGCACGTTACCGGGCAGAACTGGCGGAGCAGAAACGGGAGGATGCAGCACGATTTGAGGCCTTGTTGTCAAAATTGGCCCCGCAACCTGCCTCCTCACCTGCCTTCACGCCTGGACACCCTCCACCTGTCTCATCACATACACCTCAGGTGCCCGTGTCGTCGAGCCCTGTAGGAACACCATCAGCACCTAAGGCAGCTGCTCAGCCTCCACCAGTTCTCTCTACTGACGTCACGTTCCAGTACTTCAGGGAGTGGAGACGACGCTGGGCTGACTACGCCACTATGGTTGACTTGGCCAGTTTACCACAACCCAAGCAGCTGATACAACTCAGGATGTGTCTTTCCCTCGAGACTCAACGAGTGCTGGAACACACGCTGTTGGTGCCCCCCGACTCAACATCTTCCGTCGACGAAGTTCTTAACACTCTTCAACAGCACTTCAAGGACTCAAGCAACGAGGCTCTACGTCGACGAGCTTTCACAAGCTGTAAGCAGGCGCCTGGTGAGACTTTTGCAGACTTCTTTGTGAGGCTTAAAGGTCTCTCGGAGGAGATTGACGTCTGCAAGGCCAACGACAATGACTGTCAGGAGGCCTGGATCAAACACGGCATCCTCACTGGTGTCAGCGACGAGGAGCTGGTACAGAAGATCGTCGCCCTTGATGCCTCCTCCACCCTCTCAGACGTCGTCACGTTATGTCGTGCCCATGAAGCCACCAGATCCGCCGCTACTGCTCTACGGGCTCCACCTGCCGCCCGGGCTGTTTCGCAGTACAAGAAGGGGAAGAAGGCCACCCACAAGAGCAAGGCAGAGTCACAACGGGTCGCCCCTACGTCATCATCCCCTTGCAGCGACTGTGGCAAACAGCAGCACGGCCCCAAGGGATGCCCCTCCGCAACTGCAACCTGTATTGGCTGTGGCAAGACAGGCCACTGGTCACACACTGAGAAGTGTCCTGCGAGGAACGTTCAGTGCAACGCTTGCAACCGGTACGGACACTTCGAGAAATTCTGCAAGTCGTCGATGCCCAAGAAGTCTCAGCGGCCTGCCAAGCCCAAGAATCCGAAGCCGGCGGGGGATAACCGCTCCACATTCCACGTTGTGCGAGCTCAGACCCCTCACCACGTTCCCAGAGCTTTGGAGGATCAAGCTGGCAGCATCAGGAGGGTTCAGTCTTCGGCTCGCGGCAGACCCACACCCTCGCCTACCATCACCGTCGTCGTCACACGTGGTGGTGTGTCTGGCAGCATCGAGGTGATACCTGACACCGGGGCTGACACCACGGTGATAGGCCCACAACACCTCAGGGACTTGGGTCTTACCAAGCAAGAACTCGACCCTCCTCCATCGCTGCGGTACTACAACGCCGATGGATCACGGATGCCTGCAGCTCTGGGTTCCTTCCAGGCGAAGCTGACCTACGGCACACTGTCCTGCACGGGGTGGATTGATGTCCAAGGCTCCCTAAGTACACCTCTGCTGTCCTGGGAGCATTGCAGATCCCTGGCCATCGTCCCGTCGAACTTCCCCATGCAGATCAAGACTTCAAGGACGACCGTCAACCGGGTAGGGGAGTCACCAGATGTCCAGCCAGTGGAAGCTTCACGAGGTGGTGAGCATCCTGACGCTACAGCTGCGTTACTTTCAGCTGCAGCACCTCTACTTCCGTTGCTTAGCACCACCACTCCTCAGGCTGCGAAGGAGTACTTCCTTCGAGAGTACTCGGATGTGCTAGTCAGAAAGGCTGACCTACAGGATGCACCGCTGAAGCCGATGTCTGGCCCACCTATGCGGATACACCTGAAGGAGGACGCACAGCCTTTCGCCATCCATACTCCACGACCCATCCCCCTCGCCTACCAGGACCCGGTGAAGGCAGAACTCGACTCGATGGTGTCCCAGGGAATCATCGCCCCCGTAGGAGACGATCCATCGCCATGGTGTCACCCGATGGTAGTCGTCCCGAAGGCTAGTGGTGGTGTTCGCATCACGACGGACTTGTCGAAACTTAACGGTCAAGTGTCCCGCCCGACCCACCCGTCTCCTACACCGTTTGCAGCCATACGCAGTGTCCACCCTGGAGCTCAGTTCTTCACCACCGTGGATGCGCTGTGCGGCTACTGGCAGCTCCAGTTGGCAGCGGAGGATCAGTCTCTCACTACGTTCATCACTCCCTATGGGCGTTTCCGCTACCTTCGAGGGCCTATGGGTTTTGCTGCTACGGGAGATGCCTTCTGCAGGAGGGGTGACATCGCGCTTCAGGGAGTACCTCAGTGTGTCAAAGTTGTTGACGATATCCTCTTGTACGACGAGGATTATTTGACACACCTTCAGCGCGTCAATGAGGTACTCAGTAGATGTCGCACACATGGCATTACCCTGAATGCTGACAAGTTTGTCCTAGCTTCACAGGATGTTTCCTTCTGCGGCTACCAGCTATCTACCAAGGGCATCGCAGCAGACCCCGAGAAGGTCCGAGCCATCAGGGACTTCGCTAAGCCGGCCAACCTGACGGACCTCCGTTCGTTCATGGGCCTGGTGAATCAACTCACAGAATTCTCACCAGACATCTCAAGCGCTGCTGCCCCCCTTCGCCCTTTGATGAGCCCACGTAAAGCTTTCCTGTGGACCCCCGACCACGACTTGGCCTTCCAGAGGGTCAAGGAGGCCTTGTCGTCCCCACCAGTCCTCGCCACCTTTGATCCGGCCCTTCCAACCATCCTTCAGACCGACGCATCTCGCCTATACGGTCTAGGCTACGCCCTGTTGCAGGATCATGGCGGTGGAAAGCTTCACCTCGTACAATGTGGGTCTCGCTTCTTGACCGATGCGGAGACTCGCTACGCAACCATAGAACTTGAGTTGCTAGCTGCAGTGTGGGCTATGTTTAAGTGTAAATTCTACGTCTTGGGACTTCAGCACTTCGATCTTGTCACGGATCATCGACCTTTAGTTCCCATCCTGAATAGTTACTCACTTGACGCCATCGACAACCCTCGTCTGCAGCGACTTAAGGAGAAGATATCTGCATTTGTCTTCACCGCAACCTGGAGACCGGGGAAGAAGCTGTGCATCCCAGATGCCCTCTCTCGTTCTCCAGTGAGCAAGCCCACACAAGAAGACAACATCCTAGATGCAGAGACGAACTTCTCCGTCAGGAGCGTCGTCACATTGCACGCAATAGAGTCCCTCGCCTCCGAAGACATTCAGGCTTCTCCAGACCAGGCTGTCACCAGAGACTTGACCCTGGAAGGACTTCGGCGCGCAGCCCTTGATGACCCTGCCTACTCTGACCTGCTTCGCTTCGTCAAGGAAGGGTTTCCAAGTGACCGCTACGCCCTGCCTAACGTCCTGCGTCCGTATTGGAAGCTACGAGAGGACCTCTATTGTGACGACGCCCTCATCCTGTATGGAGCCCGGATTGTAGTCCCAGCCTCCCTCCGTCGCCACGTCTTGGGTCGTCTACATGACAGCCACCGAGGAGCCGAGGCTACTAAACGTCGTGCACGGCAGGTTGTGTATTGGCCGGGCATGAATTCCGACATTGTGAACACCGTCCGTGCCTGTGAGCCCTGCCAAATCCTTCAACCAAGCCAACAGCGTGAGCCCCTCCGATGCGACGACAACCCATCCCGGCCATTCGAATCAGTGTCGGCTGATTTCTTCATGACCGCTGGAAAAAACTTTCTGGTTGTCGTTGACCGCCTTTCCGGATGGCCCGTTGTTGTCTCCTGTGGAGCCGACACCACCTCATCGGCTACGATCCGTCACTTTCGGCAACTGTTCCGGGACCTGGGTGTTCCAGTTCGTCTGCGCACCGATGGAGGCCCCCAGTTTGCCAGCCGGGAATTTGCCGAATTCCTGGAACGTTGGGGAGTTCGCCATGACATGTCTACGCCCTACAACCCACAGTCCAATGGCCACGCCGAGTCTGCTGTCAAGGCAGTCAAACATCTCATCCAGAAGGTGGCCCCCACTGGTAACTTGGACTGTGAGGCGTTCGACAGGGGTCTCCTAGAACTCCGCAACACCCCCAACTATACCGGCCGTTCCCCAGCCCAAACCTTGTATGGTCGTCCTCTACGTTCCTGCGTTCCAGCGCATGCCAAGGCGTTCCAGAAGGAGTGGCAGGCAAGGGCTGAGAGTTGTGATCGCCGGGCTGCAGCCCGACGCCACGACGCCACAGCTCGCTACGACGCCCATGCCAAGCCCCTCGTACCACTGAACCTGGACACGCAAGTTCGACTTCAGGACCCGACGACCAAACGCTGGGACACCGTAGGCATTGTCATGGGTGTTGGCAAGTCCCGTGACTACCTCGTTAAGATGCCCAGCGGCCGGGTGTTGTGGCGTAACCGCCGCCTTCTTCGTCCTGTGCCGCCCTGTCCCGATGATCCGCTGGCTGATGCAGGCCCTCCTGTGGACCCTGACCTGTCTACCACCCCGCAACCCCGCCGGTCGGACCGTCTAAGGGCCAAGAACGACCAGAAGACCGCTCAAGACACTTCGTGCTATGAGCGTGAAGGGGAGAGGGAGATGTAGGTTAATGATATGATGTGTTCATGTACCAATGTCATCTATTTCCTTTGTTAAGTACTAACCAGCATCTCACATTCCCGCTCGCCCCCCGCGAGAGTCACTTTGTTAGTCTGTCCCCATACTCGCCTCTGTAGGGACGCACGCTCCACTTGATATCTCTTATTAAAGGACCTAAAGTTATTCTCAAGTCTTTCCATCGTCCCCACCCTACGCTAAGGACTTGGATAGACAACGCACAGTATTATAAAGAGATGAGGATTGATGGACTAGCACAGGGAAGCATATTTGCAACTTTTGGCATCAGACACCAAAGCTTGATGTTGAATCCAGGTTTCAAGCAACGTTACATCCTGTCCTTCTTGTGACGTGGTATATACCAACAACTAGCAGGCTTATTGTTTTGCATTTATAATCATCAAGACAAAAATCCTAAGGTCTGGTTACTTTATACGTTTCCACTGTTAACGATAAACTGAGGTAGGATCAGAATAGCTAGAACAGTGTTCTAAAGATAAGGTACAGGACATTTTAGGCAGTAGTGTTTACAATAGGAGTACCTACGGATACCACAAGAAGCTGTCATTACCAAATATTAGGTAGGTGATCAGGGAATACGGTGAAATTAATGACAGACAGCAACTCAACGAGAAACACCACCCGAAACCCATATGGATTGGGAAGACTGAGGAAAAAAAAACATGCAAGTGAACAGTGTCATGGGCCTACAGGAAGAGACTCAGGAAGGCGTTGCAACCGAAACCAACACCGCAATATCAAGTATTAGTGCCCCAAATTAGGAAAGAATTGTCAGCATCCACAAGAAGGCTATAAATCGTGGGAAACCAGAAGGCACCAGTAGCTAGGCGGATTTTTGCAAGGTGCACAGCCAGTACACATGTACCAGCAGACGAGTAGATATCACAATAATTATACTAGTACTTGAAAAGGACAGGTGAGCAGTGGAGAAGGAGAGTGTGTCCCTATCAGAAGCCCAAGAGAGATGAGCCAAAACGTGAAAGGACAGTGCCTTCTGACTAGAGCTGCGCCCTTGCGTTACCGCTTGCGTTGCTACATTACCGCGTTACAAATACACAATCAAATTGGTAATGCAGTAACGCAGGAACGCAAAGATTTTTAAAGTAACGCACTACCAGTTATGCTTTACCGTAGCTATATAGTAAAAGGGACTCACCTACTGACACACAAGAAAGGATAAATATAATAAAATGAAAAGTATAAAGTGTTTCAACTTGAAACTTTTAGGATATAACAGCAAAAATCAATGCCGATTTTAGGTGAGCAGGAGAATGTGGTGTCATACCAGCTAACAATATACCATTATAATAGTTTTCATTATATCAAAACTTCCTGTGGTGTAATTTTTTTTTCTTGTAGGAACACTTGCCTTTATACAGGAATACTTAGATCCCATATAAAGATCATATCTATATCTATATCTATCTATCTACCTATCTATCTATGTATCTATCTATCTATCTCTCTCTCTCTCTCTCTCTCTCATATATATATATATATCTATATATATTAGTATTTTTGTTTTTTTTTTTTTTTTTTTTTTTTTTTTTTTTTTTTTTTTTTTTTTTTTTTTTTTTTTTTTTTTTTTTTTTCGCAATACTTATGAGCTATCCAGGCCATAAGAAGCACGTTTTCCGCGGCATCGCGTCGATGGGTATTTTTCTTTCAATAAAACTCCCTAAAGGTACAACATCCCCCTGTTGGCTTCAGGTCACTTTACCAACATAAATTGTCCAAGTGAGTCTGATACTTGTGGCGAGCGGTCAACCGGTTAATATATATATTATACTTCTCGGACCCAGGTTTGGAGGGATATTCAGATTATAAAAGTAAATATATTAGGTGTGATATTTACAGTGATTTCACGACATCATTATGCAATGACGTAGCTTGTTTAAAACAACAGTACAAGGTCACAAAGACAATACAGAAGATGAGAATAGGTACAATCACAGTAGAAAATGCACAGTGTGGTTTCCACTGCTTGTCTTTGCCATTTTCATGTTTTCTAGAACCTTCTATGCAGATGTCAGAACCAACACGTGCGTTTTGAACGGAGACAGGGACGTGCATGGCCACAAGGTCAGGAATGACATGACTTCCAAATTACCGTAGCCTAAACAACTGGACAATCGAGAGACACTGGGATCTTCTGCGTCTCCGTGGGATTCCTGCAAGGATTATTGGTCTATTAACTGGCCTGTACTCCGGGACTTTAAGTGCTATGAAGTGTGGAGGAGGCGTATCCAGCTTCTTCCCTGTGAATACAGGTGTGAGGCACGGCTGTGTGCTTGCTCCATCACTTTTCAACACATGCATGGATTGGGTAATAGGCAGAGTTGTGGAAGAAAGTCATTGTGGAGCATCTGTCGGCAACACCGAGATTACAAATCTTGTTTTTGCTGATGATGCAGCAATCTTTGCTGAGTCACTGATACCTTGATAGTGTAGTGCATAACGGTGGTGGGTCCAGCCAAGAAGTCTCAACAAGAGTAATTCGGATCTTCAAGTCGTTGATGATCTCTTTCTTACTCTATGGTTGTGAGACAGGGACACTGAACACAGATCTGAAGAAGAGAATTGATGTCTTTGGTACAAGATGCCTTCGCAGGATCATGGGATACCGCTGGTATGACTTTGTGTCAAATCAGCGATTGTTCCGTGAGACCGATTCGAGGTCTATTACTATCATAGTCCGTCAGCGCCAACTGCGGCTAAATGGGCATGTGGCGCGATACCCGGAAGACGACCCTGCTTTTCGGGTTGTTTCCATAAGGGACAACCCGTCTTGGAGGAGGCCTAGGGGACGCCCACAGAACTCTTGGCTGCGGCAAGTCGATGCCTCCTGCTGGGAGTTACTCTGTATAGGAAGGGAGCCTGCATGGAGACTCGCGAGGTGTGACCGCCAGGAGTGGCGCCGTAGGGTAGGCGAGGCAACGTATGCCCCCCATGATTGATTGATTGATAAACAACTGTCCACTTCCCTTGATGCAATAATTGTTCAGAAGTACCTGATGAATCTAGGTGTCTTTCGACAACCACATCATCGAGATTTACTTATAAAAGTTGGTAAGCGTTCTCTGACCCTGTTTAGCGGGGAAATTCCGAACAGTAGGAACGGTTTGGGTTGGAACATTCTCACCATAAGGCGCTTTTCGCTTGTTATTAAGCGTGCATCAATTTCATCTTTTCATACTTCAGGTTAGTCATTTCTGACGCCTCGAAGAAGATTAAAGGAAACAGAAATACATAAAGATAGACACAAATAACATTATTGTTATTATAGTTATATTTCATATAGATAAACATAGATGAAGACATATAACATAACAGAGAGTTACAAATTACACTACTAGATTTAAAGGCTCAAATCACATTAGCCTTAATGCCAGAAAATGTGACGGCTCAGTAATATTTCATCACCAATAATTATGTCAACAAGTGATGTAATTACTTAAGTATTCATGTAGTGTCAGCTACTCTGTTGTTTTCTCACCTATACCTAAAGTTGCTATGCACTCCTCTTCGGTAGCAGCAGGCGTCAAATAAGCCAAAGTCACCCTCACTCGTCCTTGAGAGAGTGGCAGGAACGGGGGTGGGGGGGAATTGGTGCAGCTTCCACCCAGGCGCGCGGAGTTCAAGGGTCACTCGTCCGCTCAGCAATACCCACGCCCAATGCGTCCTAGCCAAGGATTCTGTAATATCCTTGGCCCCAGCCGACGTCGACCACGCCCTTCCTTTACACCGAGGTTTTTGGTCTAAATAGATGTATTCAGGCCAAGTAATTTTGTTACCCAGCCACCCGCAAGTATAGCTGAAGTGGTGGTGGTGTATGTGTGTGTGGTTAAAAGTACCGTGAGTGCTGCAAAACAAGCCTTATGCAGGAGTGTCTTTAGAGTGATGAGACAGAGAGAAGCAGCAGCCAACGCTAAGTCACAACAAATTTGAGTCGTGTCAGCGATTTGGTCAAGGGCAGGGTCACTACCATCTCACCCCTCTCTTTCTCGTTTGTGTTCGCTCACTAGCTTGTTTCACAATGTTTCGTTTTTCTGAGTTTCCTGGGTTTTTAATGTTTTCAGTGGTTCATCCCACGCTGTTTCACCATTTTATGTTGAGCTTGGGATACTTCACGAACCTAAATGGTTTAAGTGAGTCTGAATATTTCTGGCGAGCGGTCAACTGGTTAATGTACCTTATATTATACTTCTCAGACCCAGGTTTGGAGGGAAACTCAGATTATAGAAGTAAATATACTATATGTGATATTTACAGTGATTTCAAGACACAAGGTCTTTTCTCAGCGAAGTGTTTAGTCTGTCTCTTGGGAGATAACTTGGAGAACACTATTGAGTCCCGAGAACGCACACGTTCACGGCACAACACACAAAAGTCTTCATACCCAAAACACCACGCAAAACCGACGGAAGACCGGCCAGCGGCGGCCCTGTTGGGTCTCCCCCAACCACCTCACACCGCAGCTCGATTTCTTCTCCCCTGGTGCGGCCCGCCGCTCCTCACGCCTCGGATACTGCTGACTCCGGGCGTGGTCATGTGATGCAGAGATGGGTGTCTGTGTCTGATGCCTTAGTGTTCAAGTACATTATTTTCTCTCATATAGTGATGTCTTATAAACTACATCCTACTTAGAGAGTTATATTATTATATTTTAGTAAATGTAACATCCTATGGATACAATAACAATTGAAATTACTAGTTATATATATAAACACATGCAACTCCCTGGAGAGGACAAAGCTATGTCTGAAGTATTGCACCATCTTATAGAGATGTTGTATCAGATTATATTTGCATATATAAATGCAATTAATTTCTACCTATCATGTCCGTAATACCCCTGCCCAGCTCCATGGCCGTGGAGAGGTTATTCAGCTTAATAGGAGACATCCTGAAGCTTAAAAGATCCAGCCTGAGCAACCTGAACTTTGAGAGACTGGTGTTTCTCGGGGGCAACTTCAACCTCTTGGGATTCAAGGAATGGGTGAAGAAGGAGGAGGAGGACCTCTATGATTTATGATTTTCTGCCTGTCTGGAGTCAAATAATATTGTTTTATTATTATATTTTTTAAACTTTTTTATTTTATTTTGGGGGTTACGCATCAGTAAATTTGGGTAACACATTTTCAATTTTAGTAACGGTAACACAGTAACGCGGACCGCTCTCGGGAAACTAAAATTGGTAAAGTGATGACGGTAGTGTACCCGTGATTTTTCGATAATGCATTGACAGTAAAACACTACCTGTCCAGTAGCAAAGTGTCCAGCTCTGCTTCTGACAGGATGCCTTAATAAAACGAAAATTAATAGTTCAGATCTACTATAAGACCAAGATAACGTTTTATCCACATATGTGAATTGTCTATTTGAGAGATATAGGAAATATAGATCTCGATGAATACCAAAAAGTCGATATAAGTACAATCCTTGAGGCAATGAACCGAAATCCATTTCCGTAAGCCCAACCGGACAACCCTTTTAATTTTTACAGTAGTTTTCGTTTAATAAGAAAGAAGTAGGGTGATCGCCGACATAAAGGGAACTCCTGTATGTACACCTTTTGGAAGAACAACAATAATAGCAGCTGTCGTACAATTTTCATCTGAGCACACAAATGATTTCATAGTTACGGTTCAACCTATTTCTGTTTCTTTTCTTTTTTCATTTCTCACTAAAAGCATGAAAAAGGAAAATTATAGGAAGTAACCTAGGGAGTGACCTCTCGATTTAGTCCCAACTTATGCCCCACACATTCACCATCCAGTGTGTACAACTGTTCTGTGCTTCTCAGACTTATATTATTATCCTAACGTCATTAGTTACAATCAACAAGAATCACACAACTAAATTGCATCTGTAATATGTGAAAGTGGTGACTAGTTGAAACAGGAGGAGGATGCTCTTCTGTCCTCCCCACTCTACAAAACACTGTTTCCCTTATATATACATTCTACATTCACATCAGATCACTGTCTTTGTGTTCTTGGACCCCTATGCAATAATATACTGTACATCACAATGAAAAGAAAAAAAAATTTTTTTTACCTTGGTTTAGAAGGGAAGGTTTAGAATGGTTTAGTAAAGAATGGTTTAGAACCGTGGGTTACACGAAGTATGAGAAAAGACAAAGGCAAAACAACACCGCCAACTTCTCAGCTAAAACTTATTGCCATTTACTTTTTTGTTTAACCCTTATCTCAAATGGAGAAGGTAGTAAACACCTATCACAACGTTAATTTACTCCTCATGAGGTCAATAGCATTAATTCTAATCCGGGGAAGTTCTGATCTAACCAGATCTGGTCTAAAGAGGTTCAGGGAATGCTGTGGGCTCTCATTAAAGCTAGTTGTGAACTCACTGAACGTTTCTCTTTGTATCTCACAATAATTCAAGTAAGTAATCATAGCGCACCCTCTAAAGACAACTTTACACAAAACTACATGGACTTACTACACACACACACACACACGCACACACACACACACACACACACACACACACACACACACACACACACACACACACACACACACACACACACACACACACACACACACACAACACCACACCCTTCATGAGAAATATATAGATATATATAGATATATATATATATATATATATATATATATATATATATATATATATACACACACACACACACACACACACACACACATATAATAGACGACTCCAATACCAGCCTCGCAGTCCCCTTCTGGAGAGGGGACCATAAATGTCCCTAGATAGGGCGGCTCTCTTGGTATCGACCAGAAATGTTTTGACACCCAACTTAACGTTTTCTACATTAAGTTCTGCAACATTCGCGGTCTTAAATCTAATTTTCAATCTGTAGACACCACCTCTCTTCTGTTAAACCTCATGTTGTCTTCCTCACCCAAACATAGGTGTTTCCTCTTACTTTGTCTATCTTCAATTTCGTTCCCAAACTAGATTTTGTGTCTATTTTTCCCAACAACTTAATATGTTTCCGTGTCAGATACCCATCTCTGGGTGCTGAGTGTATAACAGAGGTGATAATGTCTCGAATGTGGGCGTACATTCTTCACTCTTTTTCTGAACCTAAATCTTCCAAACCTTAGTTGAACACTGCCAGTTCTCGCGCTATACATGAGAGTTTGCCATAAAAAGGTACTTGAGTCTTTCATCACCTGAATCTCATGCGCTTTATATTTGTGAGCGGAATCATACCAAGTCTGTTATTCAACTGACCTAACACTCCTTCGTTAATAGAAATTGTCAAACTTTTCAAACTCCAACTACCCTCGAGACTTCTAACATCTGGTCCCAAAACATTTCCACTAAACTTGTTTTCAAATCTTTTCCTCCTATATTTCATCCTCATGGCACCACTTCCATCACATCTATCCTTAAAGCTAAACTCTTCTCTCTGACTCATGCCTTTGATTAAAATTCTCCACAGAGATGTTTTCCATTCCCTAGCTGGCCTAAATCCTCGGAAAGCTCGTGGGGGTAATGGGGTCCCTATTATTGTTCTCAAAAACTGTTTTTTTCGTGCTTGCCTCTTGCTTGGCCAAACTCTTCCAGGTCTGTGTATCGACTTCTACCTATTCTTCTTTGCTGGAAGTTTGCCTTCATTCAGCCTGTCCCTAAAAAGGGTGATCGTTCTAATCCGTCAAACTACCGCTCTATAGTTTTAATCTTCTGTTTGCTCAGCTTTTTTTTTTAATCCATTCTCAATAGGAAGATTCTTAAACATTTGTCACTACACATTCTTCTATCTGATCGCCAGTATGGCATCCGTCGAGATCGTTGTACTTTCCTTACTGAGTCTTGGTTATCCTCTTAAAAATTTTGGTGAAACTTTTGCTGTTGCCTTAGATATGTGAAAAGCTTTTGATAGTCTGGCACAGAGCTTTGGTTTCAAATTTGCCCTCATACGGTTTCTATCAATCTCTTTGCAACTGTATCTCAAGTTCCTTCTCCGACGGCGACTGTTCTTCTAAATCTATTAACAGTGATGTTCTTCAGGATTCTGTTGTGTCACCCACTCTCTACTTTTCATTAATGATCGTCTAAACCCAACTTCTTGCTCTACCCATTTCTACACTGATGAAACTATGCATCCTACACTTTTCCACGTCTTTGCAGAGACGATCAGACCTTCAAGAAGTTAACAGATCATGCAGGGATGTCACAGAACGCATGACGTCTGCTCTCTCCGTAAGTTTTCTACTGTAGCTGGGACACAGAAAACCTATTAGGGTTTAATGCCTGAAAAAGTCAATTTATCAACTCAACAGAACCTTCCAGATAACTTCCCTTCGTGTACAATGAATATCTTCAGTGTCTTCTTTATTTATAATTTAAACTGGAAACTTCACATCTAATTTCTTTCTAAAAACAGCTTTCATGAAGTTAGGTGTTCTGAGACGTTTCCCTCAGTTTTCTCATCCCAAACTGCTAACTCTATACAAGGGCCTCGTCCACCCTTGCATAGAGTACTCTTTGCATAAAATACCCTTAAGACCAGTGTGGAAACCAGTGTATTACCTAAGGTGCACTTTTACATCACCTTGAATCCTGAACTACTCACACATGCAGTGTACACAACACAGATAGGAATAAATGAGAGATAACGTGTTTCATGGTCCAATTTACGGCTAAGTGCACACTCACTAGCTATTGAAGAAGGACGCTGGAATAGGCGAGGAAGGGGTAGACTGCCAGTAGAAAAGCGATTGTGTGGATGTGGTGAAATACAGACCGAGGCACATGTATTCGAACAGTGCCCGAGGTCTTTACCGTTGCGATAACAAAACAATATCACATCACTTGTAAGTCTTATGGTGGATACGTCTGATTATGGTACAGTGTGTAAGTGTGTTCATAGGATTTGAGAACTTTATTCTTAAATGCTTGATTTATTTCTAAGGTATTTCGCAACTTGTTTTCGTAACGATCTATTTCAACATACATTTTTTTGGTGAACTGATGGGTTATCTCTGATGATTGGATTTTAATGTTTTATTATGTATTTTTTTACTATAACGATTTTAATCTAGTTGGTTTATCTGTTTTTAGAATGTGTTTTTATATAGAATGTAACGATTTTTTTTCAGCTTTTATTCATAACTTTCTTTATAGATCATATATTAGATCTTAACACTTTTAGTTTAAACACACACACACACACACACACACACACACACACACACACACACACACACAAACACACACAAATATATATATATATATATATATATATATATATATATATATATATATATATATATATATATATATATATATATATATATATATATGTTTAGTATGACAATGCTCTTATGTTTCGTGCCTATTATCAGATTTGTTATTTTCTTTGGTTTATTATGAACCATAACTATTTTGTTCTTATTATGCTTTCAAATTGTATTTTTGTGGTCAATAAATGTATCTATCTATCTATCTATACGAGATTCCATTTACAGTCTTATTAAAATCAAAAGCTTTTTGTTTGATCAATTTGTTCCCTCTGGGTGACTGTCTTCACCTCTTTTTCACTGCCGGAATGTTGCATCTCTTGCTATCTTCTATCCCTATTTTCATACATAATAACTACTCTATTGATCTTTATAACTGCATGCCTCCCCTCCTCCTGCGACCTCGCCACACAAGGCTTTCTTCTTCCTCTCACCTCTATTTTATCCAACTCACTAATGCCTCTAATACAAACGCACCACCTTCAACCCACCAAGTACCGTGCGCCCCCCCTAACAGCGCCTTCCCCGCACAACCACACCAGGCAGTAGTATGGCTCCCAGTGGCCTCAAGATCCTGTCAGCTAACATCCGAGGTTTCAGGACAAACGTGGGTGAGCTCACCCACACAGTCCTCAGGAATGGTGTCGATATCGTAGTTGCTGTTGAAACGTTCCTGAGCGACACTTGTGTCACAACTTGCGACAGGATACCGGGCTACAGCCACTGGGAGAGACGGGATCGTAAAAATGGTTAGGGAGGTGGTGTGGCTGTGTGCTATCGGGAATGACTGCATAATATACAGCAACTTCCCGTCCCGACACCACAGGAGATGGAGGCTATGTTCTTCCTCCTTCTCCTTGCTGATAACTCTACAGTCCTACTATGCGCTCTTTATCGCCCACAGTGGCAAGGTGGTTCGCCCCTCACCTTCCTCACTGAACAGCTAGACACCATCATGGACACACACAACTGCCAGAACACTCTAGTCGTGGTGACCTGAATCACCATCTGGTGCACAGAGCCTTCATGGAACTGACAGTGGTCCATGGGCTTACTAACCATGTAAACTTCGCCACACATGTACGTGGAGCCTTGTTAGGGACATGAAAGGTAGGAATTCATTGTATTTATATAACTAGGCATTTCAATTGTTATTGTATCCATAAAATGTTCCATTTATCAAAATATAATAATATAAACTCTCTAAGTAGGATGTTGTTTATAAGACATCACTATATGAGAGAAAATAATGTATTTGAGCACTAAGGCATCAGACACACACACCCATCCCTGCATCACGTGACCTACACCAGGGGTGAATCAACTACAATTATATTTGTAATTTAGTTGTATTTAAATACCATTTTAATGTATTTGTATTTGTATTTTAGCATCCAGAGAAAAAAAGTATTTTGTATTTGTAATTGTATAATGCCACCCAGGAAAAAAAGTACTTTATATTTGTATTTATATTTGATATTTCAAGTCAAAATCATTTTGAGTCTTCTATCAAAAAGAGGTTGCATGTGAGGAAATAAAAAAGGAAAAGGTTTCGAAGATTGTGGATCTAATTATTTCAGAGTAAAATCTGTCGTCTTTAAAGAACACAATTCAAAAGGAGCCTTTAGTCACCATAAGCACCAACTAGGCTACCACGAGTGCAAAACGCTCTCGTCTTTTTGCCTACATGCCACCAGCCGGGAAAATAGATGTAAGTGTATCAACAAGCGACACTACAGTGGTAAAGGCAGAACTTGAGTCGTACCTAGAAGATGGTGTTCTGGCCTCTGATGTCAACCCACTGAGGTACCGGCGTGAAAATAAGAGCCTCAACATTTTGAAACCTTTTGCCAGAAACATTCTAGGATGCTGTGCAACGTCGGCACCATCTGAAAGAGTATTTAGTAAGGCCGGTAATTTTTACACTCCTGAACGAGTAAAAATCAATCCGCAAACTTTCCGGGCATTAATGATAATTAAATGCAATTATAATATATAGAATGCAGATGCAAACGTTTGTTAAAAATGTTTTATTTTTTGCATATTCTCAGGAGTATTTTTTATTAGGTTTGAAATCTGAAATAACAGTGGGCTACTTGTACTATTTATCTCTGTATTTTTTGAACCAGTGATTGTATTTGTATTTCTATTTTTAGATTTAGGAATAAAAGTATTTGTATTTGTATTTGTATTTTTAGATTTAGGAATAAAGGTATTTGTATTTGTATTTTTGGAATCCCAAACGAAAGTATTTGTATTTGTATTTCAATTGTAAAAAGTCAGAATTTTATCTTTACCTAACCCACGCCCGGATACAGCAGTTTCCAAAGAGTGGGGCGCACCGGCCGGACCAGCTGGGGTGGCATCCAAGAAGCTTGTCGCTAAGCGCGTCGCTAATAACGACGCGCTTAACTAACGACAGAACTGATAGCGACACCCGAGAAGCGGTATCCACAAACATTGTCGCTAGTGGGGTGGGTGTCGCTAACTCGCATAAGAGCGCTCATTGGCTATCGGGAGACAGCCAATCAGGTTTATACCTGTTATTATTATTATTATTATTATTATTATTATTATTATTATTATTATTATTATTACTGCTGCTACTACTACTACTACTACTACTACTACTACTACTACTACTACTACTACTACTACTGTCATCATCATTACAATTATTAAGATTACTATTATTATTATCATTAATATCAAAAGTATTATAATTTGACTGTACTACTACTACTACTACTACTACTACTACTACTACTACTACTACTACTACTACTCCTACTACTACTACCACCACTACTACTACTACTACTACTACTACTACTACTACTACTACTACTACTACTACTACTACTAGTAGTTCATGCCAAGGGAAGTGGTATTTCAGTATCTAGAGGTCAAGGCAATCCTCGTAGCACGATCTTATATCCGTAAAAAGATAACTTCCATTACAGCAGTCAGTCAGTCACTAGGCTGCTGCTGGCTCTGTCTCGCCGATCGGCGACGCGGCCAAATTTGCTACCTCAACTCAATCTTTATTTTGGCTGTTCCATGCAAAATTTCATTTTGTACCTCCTAATATCACGTTTCTTCAATGGTGAAGTATGGATGAGGTAAAAAAAAATAGTAATTTTGTATACACAAAAATTTATATAAGAGATAGCGATGTCTTTACTACATCTTGCAAGGTGTCGCTATTAACGACCCAAAAATGACACAAGTAACTACGTCCTAACGCCACTCGCTGCGTTCGTGGATACTGTTTGTCGTTAATAACGACAGACGCCTGTCACTAGCGCGTCGTTAAGTTTCGTGAATGCGGCCCAGGAGGAGAGAAGAAAACGAACTGCGGTGTGATGCGGTTGGGGGAGACCCAATAGGGCCGCCGCTGGCCGGTCTTCCGCTGGTTTGTGTGGTGTTTTGGGTGTGAGGACTTTTGTGTGTTGTGCCGTGAAGGTGTGTGTTCTCGGGACTCAAAAGTGTTCTCTAAGTGATCTCCCAAGAGATAGACTAAACACTTCTCCGAGAAAGACAGTGACATTACGTTCTAACGGTGTGTCTTGAAACCCCTGTAATTATCACCCCTAATATATTAACTTTTATAATCTGAGTTTTTCTCCAATCCTGGGTATGAAAAGTATTATATATATATATATATATATATATATATATATATATATATATATATATATATATATATATATATATATATATATATATATATATATATTTTAACCAGTTCACCGGTCGCCACAAAAATCAGACTCACTTGGACAATTTATGTTGGTGAGCTACCTCAGGTCAACATAAAAAATGGTGAAACAGCGTGGGCTGAACCACTAAAAACATTAAAACCCAGGAAACTCAGAAAAGCGAAACATTATGAAACAAGCTAGTGAGCGAACACAAACGAGAAAGAGAAGAGTGAGATGATAGTGATTCTGCTCCTGACGACCCAAAACGCTGACGCGACTCAAATTTGTTGTGACTTAGCGCTAGCTGTGAGGGTTGCCTTCTCTCTGTCTCATCGCTCTAAAGACACTCTTGCATAAGGCTTGTTTTCCAGCACTCACGGTACTTTGAAACCACACACACACACACACACCACCACCACCACTTCAGCTATACTTGCCGGTGGCTGGGTAACAAAATTACTCAGCCTGAATACATCTTTTTACACTAAAAAACCTATTGTTTTGGATGGGCATAGTCGATCTCGGTTGGGGCCAAGGATATTATAGAATCCTTGGCTGGGACGCATTGGGCGTGGTACTTTGGTACGGGCTTGGGAATCGCGGAGCTGACCAGTGAACCCGCGCGCGCCTGGGTGGAAACCATAACCCCCCCCCTCCCCCCGTTCCCGCCACCCTCTCAAGGACGAGTGAGGGTGACGTTTAAGCTGATTTGACGCCTGCGGCTACCGAAGAGGAGCGCATAGCAACTTTAGGTATAGGTGATAAAATAACAGAGTAGCTGACACTACATGAATACTAAAGTAACTACATCGCTTGTTGACATAATTATTGGTGATTAATTATTACTGTGCCCTCACATTTTCTGGCATTAAAACTAATGTGATATAAGCCTCTAAATCTAGTAGTGTAATTTGTAACTCTCTGTTATATATATGTTATATGTTTTCATCTATATTTATCTACATCATATATAATCATAATAACAATAATGTTATTTGTGTGTATCTTTATGTATTTCTCTTTTCTTTAATCTTCTTCCAGGCATCGGAAATGACCTTAAACTAGCCTGAAGTATGAAAAGATGAAATTGATGCATACATAACAACAACAACAACAACAACAACAATAATAATAATAATAATAATATTAATAATAATAATAATAATGATAATAATAATAATAATAATAATAATAATAATAATAATAATAATAATAAATAAAATAATGGAAAGCTTTTTGGCTATGGGTAGTTCCAGGAGCCTCGCTTCCTCATTTCGTTTAAAAAAACAAAGGCAAAAAGCACCAGATGGTGAGAATGTTCCTGCCCAAACCGTTCCTATAATTCGGGATTTAATCGCAGTTCAGGGTGAGAGAACGCTTACTACTTCTAGAAGTAATCTAAAATGTGGACAGTTGTTAAGGCTACGGTAATTTGAAGTAAAGTCATTCTTGACCGTGTAGCTATGCACCTCCCTGTCTCCATTCAAAACGCACGTGCAGGTTCTGACATATGCATAGAAGGTTCTAACCAACATAAAAATGGCAAGACAAGCAGTGGAAACCACACTTTGTACAGTGCGAGAGGGACAAAATAAATAGTTTTTGCTAAATTCTGAGTTAAGGAGCACACTGATTTAATTGCTGAAAATGCGCCATGATGTTTTTGTCTAACTCAGTGAACCATTAGGTGCAACTGATACAGCAGAGCACCATGTAAATTAAAACAATGCAATACTGTACATACATATTTATCTATGTATCTTAGTCCCTATGTGCATTTTCCTACTGTGATCGTGCCTACCCTTTTCTTCTGTATTGTTTTCGTGATCTTGTACTGTTGTTTTAAACGAGCTACATCATTGTATAATGATCTTAAAGTAAAGCTTCAGCAACAGCCAGAAGACAATAAAAATACATTAGTTTAACATGGATAGGTACATGTTTGCAGGACATCCCGGGGACGCGATGTTGTAGGCGACCAAGTGATGTTAGGGACATGATAGGTAGGAATTCATTGTATTTATATATGCAAATATAATCTGATGCAATATCTCTATAAGATGATGCAAAACTTCAGAAATGCTGTCACAGCTTAATCCTCTACAAGGAGTTGTATGTGTTTATATATATATATATATATATATATATATATATATATATATATATATATATATATATATATATATATATATATATATATATATAGGCATTTCAATTATTATTGTATCCGTAGGATGTTCCATTTATCAAAATATAATAAAATAAACTCTCTAAGTAGGATGTAGTTTATAATACATCACTATATGAGAGAAAACAATGTATTTGAGCACTATGGCATCACACACACACACACACACACACACACACATACACACACACACACCTATCCCTGCATCAAATGACCCACGCCCGGAGTCAGCAGTTTCCCAGGCATGAAGCGCAGCGTGCCGCACCGGGAGGAGAGAAGAAAACGAGCTGCGGTGTGAGGCAGTTGGGGGAGACCCAACAGAGCCGCTGCTGGCTGGGCTTCCGCCGGTTTGTGAGGTGTTTTGGGTGTGAGCACTTTTGTGTGTTGTGCCGTGAAGGTGTGTGCGTACTCGGGATTCTGAAGTGTTCTCTAAGTGATCTCCCAAGATATAGACTAAACACTTCTCCGAGAAAGACAGTGACATTACGTTTCTTTTTTTTTTTTTTATGTAGAAAGGGAGGCGGCCAAGGGCAACAGAAATCAAACAAAATAGCCCACTTTGGTGCCGGTCCCTGGAAAGTCCGGATTCATGTTCCAAAAGAATGAGATAAGTGTCTTGATACCTCTCTCTTGAAACAGTTTAAGTCATAGGCAGGTGGAAATATAGTCAGGCAGAGAGTTCCAGAGTTTACCAGAGAAAGGGAAGAAAGACTGAGAATACTGGTTAACTCTTGCATTAGAGAGGTGGACAGAATAGGGGTGAGAGGAAGAAGCAAGTCTTGTGCAGCGAGGCCGCGGGAGCAGGGGAGGCACGCAGTTAGCGAGATCAGAACAGAAGTCAGCATGAAAATAGCGGTAAAAGAGAGCAAGAGAGGCAACATTGTGGCGATGAGAAAGAGGCTGAAGATAGTCAGTCAGAGGAGTGGAGTTGATAAGACGAAAAGCTTTTGATTCCACCCTGTTCAAAAGAGCTGTATGAGTGGAGCCTCCCCAAATATGTGAAGCATACTCCATACATGGGCTTATGAGTCCCCTGTATAGAGTTAGCAGTTGGGGAGGTGAGTAAAACAGGCGGAGACGGCTCAGAACACCTAACTTCATGGAAGCTGTTTTAGCTAGAGAGGAGATATGAAGTTTCCAGTTTAGGTTACTAGTAAAGGATAGACCAAGAATGTTTAATGTAGGAGAAGGGGACAGTTGAGTGTCACTGAAGAAGAGGGGATAGTTATTTGGAAGGGTGTGTCGAGTTGATAGGTGGAGGAATTGAGTTTTTGAGGCATTGAACAACACTAGGTTTGCTTTGCCCCAATCAGAAATTTTAGAGAGATCAGAAGTTAGGCGTTCTGAGGCTTCCCTGCGTGAGCTGTGTACTTCCTGAAGGGTTGGTCGTCTATGGAAAGACGTGGAAAAGTGCAAGGTGGTATCATCAACATAGGAGTGGATAGGGCAAGAAATTTGGTTTAGAAGATCATTGATAATTAATAGGAAGAGAGTGGGTGATAGGACAGACCCTTGAGGAACACCACTGTTGATAGATTTAGGGGCAGAACAGTGACCATCTACCACAGCAGCAATAGAACGATCAGAAAGGAAACTTGAGATGAAGTTGCAGAGAGAAGGATAGAAGCCAAAGGAGGGTAGTTTGGAAATTAAAGCTTTGTGCCAGACTCTATCAAAAGCTTTTGATATGTCTAGGGCTACAGCAAAAGTTTCACCAAAAACTCTAAAAGAGGATGATCAAGACTCAGTAAGGAAAGCCGGAAGATCACCAGTAGAGCGGCCTTGGCGGAAGCCATACTGGCGGTCAGATAGAAGATTGTGAAGTGATAGGTGTTTAAGAATCTTCTTGTTGAGAACAGATTCAAAAACTTTAGATAAGCAGGAAGTTAAAGCAATGGGATGGTAGTTTGAGGGATTAGAACGGTCACCCTTTTTATGAACAGACTGTATGTAGGCAAACTTCCAGCAAGAAGGAAGGTAGATGTAGATACACAGAGTTGAAAGAATTTGACTAGGCAAGGTGCAAGCACGGAGGTACAGTTTAGGAGAACAATAGGAGGGACCCCATCAGGTCCATAAGCCTTCCGAGGGTTTAGGCCAGCGAGGGCATGGAAAACATCATTACGAAGGATTTTAATAGGTAACATGAAGTAGTCAGAGGGGGGAGGAGAAGGAGGAACAAGCCCAGAATCGTCCAAGGTAGAGTTATTAGCAAAGGTTTGAGCGAAGAGTTCAGCTTTAGAGATAGATGAGATGGCATTGGTGCCATCCGGTTGAGCTAAAGGAGGGAAAGGTGAAGACGTAAAGTTGTTGGAGATGTTTTTGGCTAGATGCCAGAAGTCTCGAGGTGAGTTATATCTGGAGAGATTTTGACACTTTCTGTGAATGAAGGAGTTTTTGGCAAGTTGAAGAATAGAATTGGCCTGATTTCGGCCAGAAATATAAAGCGCATGAGACTCAGGTGATGGAAGGCTCAAGTACCTTTTGTGTGCCACTTCTCTATCATGGATAGCACGAGAGCAAGCTGTGTTAAACCAGGGTTTGGAAGGTTTAGGTCGAGAAAAAGAGTGAGGAATGTACGCCTCCATGCCAGACACTATCACCTCTGTTATGCGCTCAGCACACAGAGATGGGTCTCTGTCACGGAAATAGTAATCATTCCAGGAAAAATCAGCATAATACCTCCTCAGCTCTGCACAACTAGCAGAGGCAAAATGCCAAAATCACCTCCGCTTTGGAGGATCCTGTGGAGGAATTGGAGAGATAGGGCAAGATACAGATATGAGATTGTGATCGGAGGAACCTAACGGAGAAGAAAGTGTGACAGCATAAGCAGAAGGATTAGAGGTTAGGAAAAGGTCAAGAATGTTGGGCGTATCTCTAAGACGATCAGGAATACGAGTAGGGTGTTGCACGAGTTGCTCTAGGTCATGTAGGATAGCAAAGTTATAGGCAAGTTCACCAGGATGGTCAGTGAAAGGAGAGGAAAGCCAAAGCTGGTGGTGAACATCGAAGTCTCCAAGAATGGAGATCTCCGCAAAAGGAAAGAGAGTCAGAATGTGCTCCACTTTGGAGGTTAGGTAGTCAAAGAATTTTCTATAGTCAGAGGAGTTCGGTGAGAGGTATACAGCACGGAAACATTTAGTTAGAGAGTGACTTTGAAGTCGAAGCCAGATGGTAGAAAACTCAGAAGATTCAAGAGCGTGGGCACGAGAGCAAGTTATGTTGTTGCGGACATAGACGCAACATCCACCTTTGGAACGAAAATGAGGATAGAGAAAGTAGGAGGGAACAGAAAAGGGGTTACTGTCAGTTGCCTCAGCCACCTGTGTTTCAGTGAGGAAAAGATGAGGTTTAGTGGAGGAGAGGTGGTATTCTACAGATTGAAAATTAGATCGAAGACCGCGAATGTTGCAGAAGTTTATGGAGAAAAATGTGAGGGGGGTGTCAAGACACTTAGGGTCGATACCGGAAGAGCAGTCCGACCTGACCATGTGTCTTGAAACCCCTGTAATTATCAC
Source organism: Callinectes sapidus (assembly GCA_020233015.1). NCBI lineage: Eukaryota > Metazoa > Arthropoda > Malacostraca > Decapoda > Portunidae > Callinectes > Callinectes sapidus. Next base: position 3,781,437 of record CM035223.1, read on the forward strand.
CCCTAATATATTAACTTTTATAATCTGAGTTTTCCTCCAATCCTGGTTATGAAAAGTATAATATATATATATATATATATATATATATATATATATATATATATATATATATATATATATATATATATATATATTAACCAGTTGACCGCTCGCCACAAAAAATCAGACTCACTTAGACAATTTATGTTGGTGAAGCTACATCAGACCAACAGCCTCACTAGACCCCATCCTCACTGACCTTCCTGGTGATTCCGTGCTGTGCTCCCAGCTGAACAGAGATGGCAGCTCTGACCACAATGCTGTCCTCTCCACCTTAGAGCTAAACCCTGCACAAGAGGGCCGTCGTGGTACAGTGGAACCGCTTGTGCTCTGGGGGCCTTGGGATCCCCGAGCGCATAGGTTTGAATGCTGAATACGGTCTTAGTGGAAATTGGGCGTCCACTCGGGGTAACGGCCCTCTTGTGGGTGTGCTTTCAGATAGGAGATCTCCATTAGGTGGTCTCTTTTAGCCCATAAATTCCCATGAAAATGCCCACTTTGTATAGATAAAAAAAAAAAAAATAGGATGAAAGCCAGCATAATATATGGCTCTGGAAGCGAGCAAACTGGCAAGCCATTAAAAGGAGGTCCTGGCTGCCATAGACTAGGATGCCACATTCTCCGAGGACGTCAATCATTCCGTGGCTGCACTCACCTCTATCCTCCTATCAGTCCAGACACAACACGTCCATAACAGAACACACCAAACGGAGCCTCGAGATCAGCCTTGGTTTGGTTACCGCTGTCGCATAGCCGCTGCGAAGAAATACTCAGCCTGGATCCGATACAAGCGCCGCCCCCAAAACCGTAACAAGGCCTTACATCGCTCCGCTTGCAAGTGCATGACCAGGACAGCTAAGTTGGCAAGAGAGAGATGAGAGAATAATCTAAGAGGGAAACTTTGAAACTTTGCAGCAACCAGGTTGATCCTAACAGTGGTGGTCTTTCATGAAGCTCAGGCAAGGGACGTTTACACAGGAAAATACCTCCCCTCAAAACAGCAGCTGGAGGCATGGCGGTCACAAACCAGGCGAAGGCAGACCTGCTGTCCGAGCACTTCAGCGACAAAATGACCACAAAAGAACCCAATAGATATAACCCCCTTGCCTCATCCCACTTTGCGATACGCGTCTGGACAGCTTGGTGGTCCACGAGAATACCATCACGCGTCTCCTCCGCAACTTTATCACCAGAAAGGCATCTGGTCCAGACGGTGTGAGACCCTTCCTGCTGAAGAGCTGTGCAGGGGAGCTGTCAAAACCCGTGAAGCACATCTTTCAACAGTGCCTCAGTTCCAGCCAGCACTTGTCCCATTGAGCGGAAGGAGGCTCGGGTCACGCCCGTCCACAAAAAGAAGGATAAGGGGCACCCTTCTTATTACCGTCCAATATCCCTACTGTCGGTTCTCAGCAAAACCTTGGAATGGGTTTTTGCTGAACAGCTGACAAGCCACCTGGACAGTCACCACCTCTTCTCCCACCGGCAATACGACTTAAGGAAAGGGCGGTCAGCCTCAGATTTGTTCCTTCTCTTGGCTAAGAAATGGCACGAGGCCCTGGACTCCGGCCGGCCATCGCTCGTAATTGCCTTGGACATAGCTGGTGCATTTGATCATGTGTGGCATAGAGGGCTCCTGGCCATGCTAGAGCAGCTCAGCGTGGCAGGTGAGCTGTTGGAGCTGTTCTCTAGCTATCTGCAGGACCGGAGCCTGAGGGTCGTGGTGAGCGGATGCATATCTGCCATGTACCCAATTGAGGTATCTGTCCACAGGGTTACATCTTAAGCCCCGTCCTGTGGAATATTTACTTCAACGACCTGCTCCAGTGCCTCCCTTTGGCATCGGCATATGCTTACGACTGCACCCTCTCCCATAGTTACACCAGGGATAAGACCGCGAACGTGATCGAAGACACCAACCGACATATCAGGGTCATCACAGACTGGGATGCAAGGTGACAGGTGAAGTTTGAAGTTGAAAAGCCCAGGCTATTCTCATATCACGTTCACGAGAGGATGCCAGGATGCTTGAAGGTCAGATAAAGTTTGGGGTGGATACCTTTGCCATCAAGGACTCAGTCAACATCCTGGGGGTGGAAGTAGACTCCAAACTTTGCTTCGATAGCCATCTGGAGAGTGTGGCGCGGAAAGCCTCTCTAAGGGTGACACTCTTGCGTCGGGTTAGGAACCTACTTGATGCAGATGGCCTCTTGAAGCTGTACAAGGCGCAGGTGAGGCCCATCATGGAATCCAGCCCACTTACCTGGATGAGCAGTGGCCAAGGCCACCTCTCCATGCTGGACAAGGTGCAGCAGAGGGCTGAACGCCTCATAGCTGACGCCTACGGCCACCAGCAGTAACACCATCCTGGACAACCTCCTCCTTGAAATCCCGATGGCCCGCACAGCAGGGAAACAGAGGGCCTTCACGTGTGCCACGGCGTTACTGTGGAATACCTTCACAGCTGCAGTGAAAGTGAGGCACATGTCTACCCAGCAGGTGAAGTTGGCTGCCCATACCTGGCTACACTCCCGACCACCCTAACAGTATCTAGTGCCATTGTAGCAAACCCCGAAAGTGCCAGTGCAGTGTTTATTGTTTTTCCCCCAACCTCATAGTGCCTGATAGTAATGATGCTTTTTCTTTTTTTATCTATACAAAGTTGGCATTTTCATGGGAATTTATGGGCTACAGGAGACCACCTAATGGAGGTCTCCTATCTGAAAGCCCACCCACTAGAGGGCCGTTAACCCGAGTGAACGCCCAATTTCCACTCAGACCGAAGTCAGTATTCGAACCTATGGGCTCGGGGATCCCAAGGCCTCCAGAGCGCAAACGGTTCCACTGTACCACGGCGGCTTGATAGCGACGGTGTAGACAAGTTGCCTGATTGAGACAATGCCAAGACACGGGTGTAGCTTTTGAATAGAAGCCTCAGGACAGGGGTCTTCTTTAACTAAAGACAATCTCCCTTCCACGCATAATTCCCAATGTCATATCTATGTTTAAATAAAGAGAGAGAGAGAGAGAGAGAGAGAGAGAGAGAGAGAGAGAGAGAGAGAGAGAGAGAGAGAGAGAGAGAGAATCTATAAGCTTTGAACAATTGAGGGTGAATCAAAGTGGTTGAAGCCAGATAAAATAATATACCCTTGTGTACTTGCCAGTGAAACTTTAACGAAAATAAAACCCCATGACAAAGAGATGTAGAGACTGGTACAAAATTGCATGCTGCCAAATATTGTTAAGGATTGAACTGATGGATCCAGTGCTTGCTTGCAGGACTGAAAGATGTAAGCCATGAAATCATTTTAAAGAACAAAGCCTATCTAGATTCTCCAAGTGAACTATTACGCAAGCTACCATGTCTTCTTCCTAGTGTTGAAGTTGAGGTCTATCTTGGTTGATGATGAAGTAAAAAAAGATACATGGGAGACAAAGAGTATTGTGGAATTTTGGAAGCATATGAGAGATGCACCTTCCTGTAAGGAAATTGCAACTTTTATGCTAAAGCTATGCTAAAGCTTTTATGCTAAAGCTATGCCGCAAAAGGGAGCAGAAGTTGAGAGAACGTTTTCAAACCTCAACAACAATAAAACAAAACTTCGAAATAACCTCTCTGTAAAAACACTGGAAACAATAATAAAAACATCCGAGCGATTCTCAACCAGCTTTGAAATGACACCATTTTTTATAAAAAATAAAAATAAAATTATATATATATATATATATATATATATATATATATATATATATATATATATATATATATATATATATATATATATATATAAGTTCATGCTGAAGATACTTTGCGAAATACCATGAAAATGAGAAGAATCTCATTGTCTCAGAGGAGTCAATATTAAACGGTCACCTGTTTAACTCAGCGATGAATGATGTAGGTATATAATATTTTTTATTATATTTTACTACATTTTATGTATATTTCTAAACATTTTTAATGTTGTTTTTCACATAAGATTACATGTTGAAACATGTGTGGAGGTAAAACTTGTTCTTGAGACTAGTAAAACTTCACCGTGTTCTGAAACTGCCGTTAATTCTTTTACCACACCACGTGTGGTGTGGTTGTGATGTTACACGGAAATTACTTACACACTTATTATCATTAATATTATCATTAATCATTAATATATATATATATATATATATATATATATATATATATATATATATATATATATATATATATATATATATATATATATATCATTACTAAAGGTGTGTTAGTTACTCAGGTGTATCTTAATAAAACTACTTAAAATTATTATTATTAGATTTAGTACTTGTCAAAAGTAAAAAGTTCATTCTATGATTTACTGTATGATAACTTAATCAGACGCGCCTCTAGTCTAACAGGACGGGTATCAAGCCTGTAAGAGATGAGACGATACGTAAAGACGATGCATACAAAATATAGAACAAATCAGGATATATAAATATATTTCTACCTAACCAGTGCGCCTAACCCTCCAACACACAATTCCACTCCTTAATATTTTTTGATGCCGATAAAAAATATCGATTTTCTGTTTTACAATCAGGCAATACCTACTATCCCTCTAATATCAAATGGTGAATTTTTTTTTTCTCTACCGCAATTTTAAAGGGCCTAGCGAGCAGCCCTTTAAATGTATACTAAATGTCCGTAACGTGCGAGTGAAGAAGGAGTATGCATGTTTCTTTTATTTTATGCTTCAAATAACTATTTTTTAAGAAATAATGATTTGAAAACACATTCTCATACATCTGTCATCCTGAACCATCCTTCTCAACTCTTGCCAGTTACCATCTCTCAGCAGAGAGAGAGAAGACAGGCCAGGGACAAGACGCTGCCGCTCCTCCTGCATATCTTTTACTACTCCGTGCCTTATTTCAAGATCTGCTTCCGGATTCTGAACATAGACATGCCTAAGTTGAAAGGGAGAACACTACAGAGTAGAAGAGCCTGGGCATTGGGCAGGGTGAGGAAGGAAAACATCGCTGGCGAACGTGAGAGAGGATGCTTGCCACATCATGATACTCTTGCCTTCAAGCATGTAATACCTAATAATTTTTATTAGGGGGACCAGGTGCCAGATTATTAGGTACAAACACCGTATGAATCCACATGCATAAACAAATATACCTGGAATCTCTTATTATAGTTTCACTTCACTTGGAACTTGAAAAATCGGAAGGCAAACTTTGATCGCTGTTTTCTCAAAACCATGGATTTTCACACACAAATGCTATCTCCTCCGTTAGTTTTTGTCTGATTTTGTTGAAATTTTGGGACAAAAGCATTGAATAGTTGTAGAAATTTAGTACGATTCCAAACTTCGAAAATAGGTAAAAAAAATATTTTTCAATGAATTTTTTTACATCTAGACTAGTGAAATTTTTGAAAAATTAAAAAATTAGAAAAAAGAAGATTTTCAAAAATTTTAGATCGTACTTATGGTAACATAGATTATATGATATTACTGTAAAAATCACATTGAAATCGGTGAAGAATTGGCGATTCCATTCGAATTCAAATATTTTCAAAAAAAAACAAAAACAAAAATCATATAAAAAAATTTTTTCACTCATATGAACACCAAATTTGAATATGATGATTAGCTTAATGATATGCATGTACTGTGTGAATTAGAAGAAACACGTTATTTTTTAAATATAGGCGGATCTCCCCCTTAAATCCATTAATATTTTAGAACTTTCTGACTCATCAAACATTTCCATTGTCTCATACATGTACAGACAGATAACATCCAGTAATATCACTACTCTGATTCAAACCCATAAGTAATAAACGTTCTCTACAGATTCTTCAATCAATCAATCATTGGGGGGGCATACGCCTGGAGGCGCGTCGCCACGCCTACACGTCCGCCTGCACAGGTACCGACAATGCCAAATACTCTGTTAATTGAGTCCATAATGCCGTGGGCAAGATCAATCCGCCGTACAACTTCCTGGCTCCAACCACAACCGTTATGCACTATACTATCATGATGTGACATGTGAATTTTTCCAAGATCTTAACGTCTTCGCCACACCCATGAACAGACCGTATACTGTTTAATCCAGTAAGTCTCCAAACACCTGAACCTAGTAGGTCTTGGCCCAGGAAACCTGAGTGCCAAGGGCTTCACCTTCTCTTGCAGTGCCTCTAAAGCCATTACCAGAATCTCCAGTGACTCGGCAATGATTATTGCATCATCGGCAAAAACAAGATTTGTAATCTCAGTACTGACGACACCCCAATAACTTTGGTCCACACCTCTGCCTAGTACCTAGTCCATGCACGTGTTGAAAAGTGATGGAGCAACCACATATCTCTGTCTCACTCCGTATTCACAGGAAAGAAACTGGACATGTCCCCTCTACACTTTACAGTACTCACAGTCACTAAGTACAAACCTAAGTTAGATTAGGTTAGGCCAATTGCAGGAATCCCATGGAGACACAGAAGATCCCAGAGTGTCTCTCGATGCACTGAATTTAATGCCTTCTTGAGAATGACATAGGTTGCAAGCATCCTTTGTCAAAACTCACGTCACCGCTCCACCAGTACATGAAGCTGTAGGATGTGGTCAGTTGTTAACTTAACAAGCGTGAACCGACACTGTTCGAGTCTCTGGCGTTTCAGCAGATAACTGCGGATCTGGATCAGTAGCAAAGTGGCAAGCACCTTGCCTGGTAAACAAAGCAGAGTTATACTATGGTACTTGTTGCAGTCCTGATGGTCCCTTTCTTCTTCGAGATAGATACGACCAACCCCCTTTTTTTTTCTAGTCAGGAGGAATGGTACCGAAATGCGATACAGCAGTCAAGGCCTGAGATGTAAACTTGGAGCAGAGTTTCTTCAGGGCTCCATGGGCAGGTCTGAGGTCATTAGAATTTAAATGACACTGGACACTCTCAGCGAGACCCCTGACATACCTCACCATGTCTCTTCTCAGGAGAACTCTAGGCCTACGCGTCAGAGCCCCGTACCTACTGGTCGCGGTTTCCAACAAGTCTGACAACGCGACTCTCCTCAATAATGTCCAGTGTCCACCAAGACGAAGCCAATCCGAGTCCTTGGGCTTCATGTCTGTTTTTGCAGTGTACGCTCTAACCCAGGTGTGTGAAACTTAAGAGAAGGAAAGGTTCTATAGATTTCTCAATACACCTTAACTCTTTACCAATTTCTCTAATTTTCAAATGTGGAATAACATTCCAACATAATTTTCAAAAAATCAATAAGCTGAAATAACTTTAAAAGGTAACTAAAAATATATTTATTACATCTATACCAACAGATTTTCGAATAAATTCATTTACGATGTATTTCAGCTATATTTTCTTTTAATTTATGTTTTACATTTATAAGTTTTATGATCGGAATTGTTTTCTTTCCTTTGATTCTAAAGACATATATGTCTATCCATGGTGGTAAATACCATACAACAATGTTTTCCTGCTTCAGCTATATATTTGAGTTTAAATTTCTCAGCTCTAAGTAATTTGATTTTATGCATTTGTTTTCTTTTCTTTCCATTGTTCATTCTTAATATTTCTTAGTTGTTTAGTAAAAGGTGTGACCAAAATATGTTTTGCTTATAAAGGATGTTTTTTTTTAAATGTATTTATTCATTCATTTTGTTTATTTAACTATTTATTTATATATTTATTTTATTATTTCTTTTTTTTCATTTTATTTTCTTATTTTTTGTTACTTTCTATCTTTATCTTTTAGCAATTTTAGTATTATCATTAATAATAAATTTAGCTATTTTATTGTTATTGTTTTCTTATTTCATTTTTTTTTATTAATTTATTCATATATTAAATTCAATTTGATCTTATTTTGTTTATTTATTCATTTATTTTTTGAGAGAAAAAAAGTTAATGAACAGTCTCATCTTAAACCTTACCATACAATGAAACTAACCCATGCACGTGTCTAAGGTGAGGTACTTACAATCACCAGACCTATACGGAGGCAAGACAGAGCTGTCCCGGCGGTCGTCATGACTCTTGCGCCCTAATTGCTTGTCTGTGTTCAACTGAGAAGCCACTCATACGCCTTACTTGTCATCCCAGTGTTCGATCCTATTCACTGCTGAATATTTAGTATGTAAATTAATCCAGTGCGTCATTCGGTGTGTGTGTGTGTGTGTGTGTGTGTGTGTGTGTGTGTGTGTGAGAGAGAGAGAGAGAGAGAGAGAGAGAGAGAGAGAGAGAGAGAAACACGCACCAAGTGAGTGGCAGCTGGTAGCCAAATTACTTGAAACGGCATTAACGTGGTGAAAAACACATTTGAATAACAGAAGTCTATCAAATGTCAGCATTCAATTAACATTTTTCAGCATTACAAGGAAGCTGATACAATATTGAAATTCATTAATTCCCTGGATTTTTAACCTACGTTCTTCGAAAGTAAAAAAAAAAAAAAAAAAATGCTGATTGCATCCAAATTGTTACGTTTCACGTGAGGGTGAAGAGAGAAAATGCATTTTGTATTATCTTTTTTCCGTGTTTCCGAGTGTAAAAAAAATGGTGAACTTTAAGGATAGCAAACTAATATAGCAAGTTAATAATGTATAAAAGGAACACGAAGTGTGAAACTGCATAAAAAAAATAATACATGAAATAAGTAGATAAATTAAAATAAAATAAAAAATATATATATATATAAAATAAGAATTTAAACTCCATTATGAAAACATTAAAATATCCTAAAATACAATGACAAAAAGACAATTCAACTGTAAATTTGTGTTTTTTTCCATCCAGACAATCCGACAATCCGTTAGTAAATGTTTTTTTTTTTTTTTTTTTTTTTTTTTATCTATACAAAGTGGGCATTTTCATGGGAATTTATGGGCTAAAGGAGACCACCTAATGGAGGTCTCCTATCTGAAAGCCCACCCACTAGAGGGCCGTTACCCCAAGTGGACGCCCAATTTCCACTCAGACCGTAGTCAGTATTCGAACCTATGCGCTCGGGGATCCCCAAGGCCCCCGGAGCGCAAACGGTTCCACTGTACCACGGCAGTTTGGGTACAATATTTGCGCAGATCTTCATGCCGAAATCCTCCGTAATGTAGTATGTAATTCACTGACGCGGTCGCCTGCTGGTCACCCAGCCAGCGTTTACCCTACGGAGCGAGCTCAGAGCTCATAAACCGATCTTCGGATAGGGCTGAAAACACATCAAAAACTACACACCAGGATAGCGACGCCACAACCCCTCGACTTACATCCCGTACCTACTTGCTGCTAGGTGAATAGGGGCTAGATACACTTTAATCTAAAGGTTTGCCCATTTGCCGCGCCGCGTCCAGGACTCGGTTATGAGCCGAGCGTGCTAACCACTACGCTACGCGGTGTGTGTGTGTGTGTGTGTGTGTGTGTGTATATATATATATATATATATATATATATATATATATATATATATATATACACACACACAACCATACGAGGTATGACCAAAAAGAAACGGGACATGGGCTGCTGATGACACAACTCAGCAGCCACATGCCGATAAACATGCCGAAAAACATCATAGTGATGAACAACATTTCAGCACTATAGAAGCAAAGTCTCGCTTTAGCTAGCCCATTGTCTTTCTTTCCACCGGTGTGTCTCTAATTCCCATGCAGTGCCCCATGTCTCAACATGAGCCGTGAACAAAGGATTAACATCAAGTTTTTGGTTAAGCTGGGGAAAACTGCTCCCAAAACACTTTCCATGCTGAAGGATGTGTATGGAGACAAAAAAAAATATCCCGTACATGGGGGTACGGGTGGCACAAGAGGTTTAAGAATGGACGTGATGACGTGCAAGATAACACAAAGCCTGGACGGTCCACAACATCTAGAAATGACGAAAACATCCAGAATTTGAATGAACTGGTGCACAGTGATCGTAGAATGACAGTGAGGATGCTGGCTGAGGAACTGGGAGTGAGGAGGACAATCCTGACGGAGGATTTGGGCATGAAGATCTGCGCGAATATTGTACCCAAACTGCTCTCTGATTATCAAAAGGCTAGCCGTGTGGACTTGTCCCGGGATGTCTTTGAGTATCTGGAGAGCAACCCAGAGTTCCTGGACGATGTCATCACTGGAGACAAGACCTGGATCTTCCAGTATGACCCTGAGACAAAGCGGCAGATCCTCCAATGGAAGACAGCGGGATCTCCCAGACCAAAAAAGGCCACCATGCCAAAGTCCAGGATTAAGATGATGCTCATAACCTTTGACCACCAAGGATTGGTTCATCACGAGTTCGTGCCACAAGGGCAAACTATGAACCAACATTTCTACAAAGTCAGCCGCTTGATTGCATGGAGGCGTGACTCGTGGGAGAACAATAGGTAAACCCTGTACCATGGCAATGCTTCCGCACACAGCGCCCTCAGCATCCGACAGTTTCTGGCCGATAGACAGGTCGCAACCCTGGAACATCCCCGATACTCTCCAGATTTAGCACCGTGCCACTACCGGTTATTCCCAAAGATCATGGGTGTCCTCAGGAGTTAACATTTCGAAGGGGTTGAGGGCATCAAAGAGCACGTGACAAAAACCCTGAGAAGCATAAAAAAGAATAAGTTTTAGGGGTGCTTCGAGGAGTGGAAGAGAATTTTACAGAAGTGCATCAACTTCGAGGAGGAATACTTCGAGGGGGAGAACAAATAGTATCCTGTCATCTCGTGCAATAAAACTGTATTGACCGAGTCCCGTTTCTTTCTGGTCATACCTCATGTGTGTGTGTGTGTGTGTGTGTGTGTGTGTGTGTGTGTATCTATCTATCTATCTATCTATATCAATCTATTTATCTCTCTCTCTCTCTCTCTCTCTCTCTCTCTCTCTCTCTCTCTCTCTCTCTCTCTCTCGTCTCTCTCTCTCT
>CM035223.1:3803429-3828429 GCA_020233015.1 Callinectes sapidus
ATATATATATATATATATATATATATATATATAGGTATAGCAGATTCCGGAATTCTCATGACTGCAGCGTTCCCAGTTTGTCCGCCAATTATCAAATTAAAATTGCCTCCCTGCCTGCTTACCCGTAAGTTTCTCTCTCTCTCTCTCTCTCTCTCTCTCTCTCTCTCTCTCTCTCTCTCTCTCTCTCTCTCTCTCTCTCTCTCTCTCTCTCTCTCTCTTCTCTCTCACACACACACACACACACACACACACACACACACACACACACACACACACACATTAAAAAAAAGCAACTCCAACTACGGTGTGAAGTTATGAATTCGATGCCCTCAATAACTTTCATTTTCCCAAAAGTGACAGGAGCTCCTGGTCTGAAATTCAGGGGCAAGTCCCTGCTACTCCCATTAGCACAGTAAAGAATGTGAGAGGTGTAACTCCGTAGATCCGGCACATGCGTCCCTTCCTCCTGTAAGGCAATGATATCAGGACGTAGTAGCATATGAGTAAGCAGGTTAGGAAAGTGGGTCTGTAAGCCCTTGACATTCCATCTTTGCGTACGAAGGGTCTTACCTTGCATCATGGGAGCTAGGCCGCTGTGTTTCTGCACAGAGAGGCTATCGCTGCTCCACCTACATAAACCGAGCGGCCATTGAGTCCACAGTCTACAATAGCATGTCCAGGTTATGTGCCATATCAGTTTAGGGAACAGCAATCAGGGGGCATCGGACCCCTTCCATCGAAGGAGCCACACCATCTGCAATATGGGCCAACACAACACTGGGAACCTTCTCATCCCCAACATCCGTGTCCATGGCATCAGCCTCTGTCTCCAGGTCTGCTTCCTCAGGCTGGGGAGAGGCAGGTGGGGGTGAGGGCTGGTCACGAACAGGTTCTAGCTCGTCAGCACACGCTGGGATTGGTCGCATGGAGTCGGCTGGGGGTTGTGGACAGAAACCGGAACCTTATCCTGCTCAGAAACAGGTGCACCAGACTGCTGTCGTTCCAAGGCAGTGAATCGTTTCTCCATAGCTCCGACACGGTTACACACTTTTGTTAACATCTCGCTCATGATCTGGATGCTAAATAGTGAAGGAGCAGTGGTGCGAGGAGCGGCTAGGTGCTGGCCTAGAGAGAGCAGGGGGCTGGACAGGGCAGCATAGGATGGCCCAGGTTGAGTAGAGACAGGCACCACAAACTGGCCTTTCCTCATAGTCACTGTCACTGGGAGAAGCACTGTACTCACCGATGGGTTCACTTTTTTATCTAACCAGCGTTACCTTTCGACAAGTGAGCACTTATTACAGCCAACTCCTGCCTCACGAAGTTACTTCATGGAACCTGTTTTAGCTAGAGAGGAGATGTGAAGTTTCAAGTTTAGATTACAAGTAAAGGATAGACCTAGAATGTTTAGTGTAGGAGAAGGGGACAGTTGAGTGTCGTTGAAGAAGAGGGGATAGTTATTTGGAAGCTTGTGTCGAGTTGATAGGTGGAGAAATTGAGTTTTTGAGGCATTGAACAACACTAGGTTTGCTTTGCTCCAATCAGAAATTTTAGAGAGATCAGAAGTTAGGCGTTCTGAGGGTTCCCTGCGTGAGCTGTGTACTTGCTTAAGGGCTGGTCGTCTATGGAAAGACGTGGAAAAGTGCAAGGTGGTATCATCAGCATAGGAGTGGATAGGGCAAAAAGTTTGGTTTAGAAGATCATTGAATAATAATAGGAAGAGAGTGGGTGATAGGACAGACCCTTGAGGAACACCACTGTTGATAGATTTAGGGGAAGAACAGTGACCGCCTACCACAGCAGCAATAAAACGATCAGAAAGGAAACTTGAGATGAAGTTGCAGAGAGAAGGATAGAAGCCATAGGAGGGAGGTTTGGAAATTAAAGCTTTGTGCCAGACTCTATCAAAAGCTTTTGATATGTCTAGGGTCACAGCAAAAGTTTCACCAAAATCTCTAAAAGAGGATGACCAAGACTCAGTAAGGAAAGCCAGAAGATCACCAGAGCGGCCTTGACGGAAGCCATACTGGCGATCAGATAGAAGATTGTGAAGTGATACATGTTTAAGAATCTTCTTGTTGAGAATAGATTTAAAAACTTTAGATAAGCAGGAGATTAAAGCAATAGGACGGTAGTTTGAAGGATTAGAACGGTCACCCTTTTTAGGAGTAGGCTAAATGTAGGCAAACTACCAGCAAGAAGTAAAGATAGATGTAGATAGACAAAGTTGAAAGAGTTTTACTAGGCAAGGTGCAAGCACGAAGGCACAGTTTCGGAGAACAATAGGAGCGACCCCATCAGGTCCATAAGCCTTCCGAGGGTTTAGGCCAGCGAGGGCATGGAAAACATCATTACGAAGGATTTTAAAAGGTAGCATGAAGTAGTCAGAGTGGGGAGGAGAAGGGGGAACAAGTCCGGAATTATCCAAGGTAGAGTTTTTAGCAAAGCTTTGAGCAAAGAGTTCAGCTTTAGAGATAGATGAGATGGCATTGGTGCCATCAGGTTGAACTTAAGGAGGGAAAAATGAAGAAGTAAAATTATTGGAGATGTTTTTGGCTAGATGCCAAAGTCTCGAGGTGAGTTATATCATGAAAGATTTTGACACTTTCTGTGAATGAAGGAGTTTTGGCAAGTTGAAGAACAGACTTGGCATGATTTCGGCCAGAAATATAAAGCGCGTGAGACTCAGGTGATGGAAGGCTCAAGTACCTTTTGTGTGCCACCTCTCTATCATGGATAGCACGAGAGCAAGCTGTGTTAAACCAGGGTTTGGAAGGTTTAGGTCGAGAAAAAGAATGAGGAATGTACGCCTCCAAGCCAGACACTATCACCTCTGTTATGCGCTCAGCACACAGAAACGGATCTCTTTTTTTTTTTTATTCTATACAAAGTGGGCATTTTCATGGGAATTTATGGGCTGAAGGAGACCACCTAATGGAGGTCTCCTATCTGAAAGCCCACCCACTAGAGGGCCGTTACCCCGAGTGGACGCCCAATTTCCACTCAGACCGTAGTCAGTATTCGAACCTATGCGCTCGGGGATCCCAAGTCCCCCAGAACGCAAACGGTTCCACTGTACCACGGCGGCCCATTGTATATATATATATATATATATATATATATATATATATATATATATATATATATATATATATATATATATATATATATATATAAACATGTGTTACAGTTAATACGTATAATCAGTTAATATGTATATTCCCTGAAAAAACAGTTAATACATATAATACCTGTTTCACTCAGGGAATATACATAATACCTAAAAAATTTAGTTATTATACATATATGTCCCGGAAGCAGTAATCATTCCAAGGAAAATCAGCATATTACCTCCTCAGGTCTCCCCAACTATCAGAGGTAAAACGCCAAAGGCACCTCCGCTTTGGAGGATCCTGAGGAGGAATTGGAGAGATAGGACAGGATAAATATCTAAGATTGTGATCAGAGGAACCCAACGGAGAAGAAAGGGTGACAGCATAAACATAAGGATTAGACGTTAGAAAAAGGTCAAGAATGTTGGACGTATCTCCAAAACGGACAGGAATACGTAGAGTGTTGCACCAGTTTCTCTAGGTCATGTAGGATAGCAAAGTTATAGGCAAGTTCACCAGGATGGTCAGTGAAAGGAGAGGAAAGCCAAAGCTGGTGGTGAACATTGAAGTTTCCAAGAATGGTTTACGTTACAGAGGTGTCATTCCGGTAGGAGCTTGTGGCCAGGTGGATACCTCGACTCTGGGTGAATGGTAAGCCAATTTGAAGTGGAGTGAAGGTATCTTCCTTGGTTGCCAATGGTATAAGATTGCCGATTGGGAGGGAGATAGCCACCCGCTCCCTGGCGGAAAACTGCTGCTTGCGAGGGAGACAGCCACCTGCTCTTTGGGAGAAGAGGATCGCCATTGTCTGGGGAGACAGCCACACCGGCCCCCATCTTTCGCCTAGACTGCACTTCCCAGCTTTGGAGAAACCATCCCCCTGAAGAGAATATCTTCTGCACCCGTTCTCTCAGAAGAGGCTCCTCCCTATGTTTGTGTGGACGCAACCCTGCCCTGCCTACTGTTCTGCTAAGTTAAGTACTCTGTGTGCCACACTGTTTTTCTCCTGTTTGTGTTAGTAAACTTAAGAAGTTGTGCCAAGCCTATAACTGTTTCCCTGCTTCTCTGAGTGAGTCTGGTGTGTGTGTGTGTGTGTGTGTGTGTGTGTGTGTGTGTGTGTGTGTGTGTGTGTGTGCGTGTGTGTGTGTGTGTGTGTGTGTGTGTGTCTCCACCTCGCTTCCCCTTGCTAGCCACGAATCTTCACCCAGAAGTATCCCCGTGTCTGATGCCGACCCGTCCTGTGGTCTCCTGGGGCTACCGCTGTGGTAAGTAAGTACCTGTCACGGCTGCAGAGAGGCTGTGAGGACGGTGGCCAGCGTGTGTAATATATATATATATATATATATATATATATATATATATATATATATATATATATATATATATATATATATATATATATATTCTTCATTCTTTGCTAAATCTTTGTCTTCCTGTTCAAGTATTTTGTTAACAGAGAACAACCTTTCATCCTTCTGTTTCTCTGATGAAAAACCAGTCGTTTAAACCTAGGGTCTAAAAAATCCACCACCTGAACATCTCTGAATTCCACATAAGGATCTAATCTTTCTTTTACAGATGCCAATACAATAGTACTATAACTTTTTTTTACAGTATTGTAATTGTCTGTTTTGATTTAAATATTCAATTGAATATTTAAGTCTCTGAATTACTGGTCCAATAGCAGTTATAGTGCTTTTCCTCTTTCTTTCTACAATCTCAATGGCCCGCTCAAAAGGTTCAAGGACCGACACAAGCTCTTAAAAGGTCTATACTAGCATGATTTCCTCACTAATCTCCTCATTCTGGAAAAGGAATTCAATTGCATTTTTCACCTCTATTGGATTCCTAAGTGTAGATTTCACCATTTTCAACTGTGAAGTCTGTCTTGTTGCATTTTTTTTTTTTTTTTTATCTGAAGAACAATTTCTTTAGATCGAAGGTAAGGAGAAACTACTGTTGATTTCCTGATGGAGTTTCATCAATGATGCAGTTTTCTGAAGGGACACTGAGAGAATTGAATTCATGGCATTCGAGTGAGCAAACTTATTTCTAATACATAATTGCTGAGTATGTGTGACACATCCTATCGTTTGGGGAAGAAGTCAAAACATTTTCCAAGCATCATCTTCATTAGCAATGTTTGGATTATTTGGATCTTCAGTCATTTCCTTGAAACTTGGTAAGGGAATGTTAGATGCTTTCACCATTGAAGATGGATTATCAGCTACCACTTTCTTTACTTTTCCTTAACCACCGAAAGAACTGACAATTTGCTCATACGCTGAAGCAATGTTCATTGCTGTGTGTCGGCCATCAAAAATATCAAACCAAGAATACGAGATTTCAGTTACTAGTCTCCGTTAAAAAAGTGAACTGTAACACCAAAAAAGGAAGTCATTTGGTGATTGGCTCATAGGTCAAGTGTTGAGAAAACTCTTTTGAGATCCTTCTTTCTATTTTCAATGTATTTTACATGTTTGTAATATTCTGTGGGAGAAGAGTATTTCTGATGGTAGTTCAAAGTGGACGCACAAACTTTGGTTTGGCTTCATGCACAAAGGCACAAAATGCCAAACTTTCAGTCAGTCAGAGGCAATTGGCCAGATGCAAATGAAAACAGCAATGCCTTTACCATGCGCCTTTGCTTTAAATCATTCGGTCGCAGGTGTTCACGCTTCCCAGTCTTGAAATAAGAATGCATCATTGCCTCCTGTCCAACATTCTTATGTGTTTTGATTTTCTTTTCCTTACACAAAGATCCTTCTTTTCCTCTACATATTCAGAATATTTTTTTACGATTAGATCTTTGCAAGTGTGTTAAAGAAAAAAATTGATGATGCCTGAATGAATACTTTGATTTTGGACCCACAACAGTTTTACTGAGAAAGGATTTTTTTTTTTTTCAGACCCACAATCTTTGAAATATTTTGATGATAATCCTGATATAGAGTTGATGGTTTCGGTTTCATCAGAAAGTAAACTGAACTGTTGGCTGTGACAGGGTTATTCTTTACTTGGCTTTAGAAATAATAGATTGCATTTAGCATAGAATTAGAACAAATAAATTATAAAAAGATAAAAGTTTTATAACACCAACTTGCCATTCTAAAGTGCATAGAAATTAGCCACGGGTAAAACAATGTGCATCTCTAGGTTTCACTGTGCAGTGACATAACCTACACAACCTCCTCTTCTCCTTGGGTGAACATGTCACTGGGCCTCTCTTGCTCATAACTACTACAGTCACACTCTCCCATGCCCACTCATGGCTCTGTAAAGGTGTGTAAAGGCAAACGGGGAGCATTACTCTCTCCCGGCCTATCAAGAATAAAAAGGTCCACAGGAAGTGCTAATATCTGTCAAGGGGGACAATAAACACTAGGAATGCTTCCTTAAATATATTAATTCGTGCACACATGACACATTAAAAGAAACAGGAACCACTAAAGGCAACACGCCAATAACAGGCACACTACTCCGGACAATCAGTACGAGAAATAAATCTTCCGTGTTACGTCCCTTATGAAAGACTATAGTCTCGACAACGAGAACCAGGAAAGGGGCGCAACAACAGAAGATACACTCTAAATACCTGTCACGGATGTAGAGGCAAACACAACTGAAGTAGGTGGTGGTCCTGTAGAAGTGGAGCAACGTAACCAGCCCAACGGTATCCGACGTCCAGTGAGAGCGAGAGGCTAAATCAAGCGAGGGTAGGTAACAGTGGAAGGTAGGCAGCTCAGGACCTTCCTCTCCGGCAGGGTAACAGCAGGTGACAGGAGAAGTCTTTCCACTAGCCTCGTCTTGATCGCTCTGCTGACTGGAGGGTGGTGTCCTATATATATAGCCTCGGCCGCGTGGCTCTCGTGATCCTCTTACACGTACGTGGTGGTTCGAAACGAGGAGTTGAACGAGCGGTTGAGGATGAACGAATGAAAGAGGAAGTGGCGAACGAGTGGCTGAAAGAGTCCTCCTGTCCGAAACCGGACTCGCTCGTTACCTCTGTCTTGAGGTAGTGGTTCGCCCTTACACCACCCCCGGAACAAGAATCTACTGGAGTAGATTAAGCATTAATAACACATACTTATATACATAAAAACAAAAAGGAACAAAACATAACTTAGTTAGAAGACCGACTCAAGAGGTCAGCACCCAAGTTGTCTTTGCCAGCAATATGTACAACCCGAAACTTGTAAGTCTGAAGGGCCAAAGCCCAACGAAGCAATCTATCATTTTTCCCCTTAAAGGTGGCTAAATACAAAAGAGGCTTGTGGTCAACTTCTAAAATAAATTCTTTACCTCGAAGGTAAAAATCAAACCTAGAGATGGAAAAAATAATGGCGAGACACTCTCGTTCGATTGTGGAGTACCTCTTCTCCCTGTCAAGGAGTTTCCTACTGGCATAGGCAACTGGATGTGGACATTCATCCTGGTACTGCAGCAGGACAGCTCCCAGACCATGAAGGGAAGCATCAGTCCGTAGGACGAAGGTCTCGTGGGGATCAGGCAATTTCAGTACAGGTTGTGAAGATAGTGCGGCCTTCAGATGGTAGAATCGCTCCAACAGATCTTCATTCCAGGGAAGAGATTCCGGACTAGTCTTCCTTAGCAGGTCGGACAATGGGCCAGTGTAGTCAGACGCCTGCGGAATAAACAATCTGTAAAAGGAAACTAGACCAAGGAAAGTTCTTAGCAGTTTCTTGTTGGTAGGTGGAGATAACTTAGTTATCGCTTCAATCTTGCTATGCTGGGGTCGTAAAGATGTTCCGTCTAGAACGAATCCGAGGTACTGGATGGAAGTAACTCCAAACCGACACTTCGAAGGCTTGACGGTCAGGTGGTGATCCCGTAGTCGCTCAAAGACGCGGCGTAGAGCCTCAAGATGTTCGTCCCAGCATGCAGAGAACACGAAGATGTTGTCGAAGTAGAAGCACACGTTGGGCAGTCCAGCCAACACAAGTCTCATCAGGCGGATGTACGTGGCGCAAGCAGTAACAAGTCCAAAAGGCATCCGGCAGAACTCCATCAGACCTAAGTGAGTGGGAAAGGCAGTCAAAGCTTTAGCACGGTCTGACAGAGGTATCTGATAGTAAGCTTTGCAGAGGTCTAGTTCGCTGAAGTACTTAGCGCCAGAGAACTTGTGAAGATCTTCTTCCATGCTGCAAGTAGGCTCGGCATGGAAGACAGTGATGGAATTCAGTTGACGATAGTCTATGGCCATGCGGAAAGAACCATCAGTTTTCCTTACCATGACGACAGGTGAACTATGAGGAGAGATCTCGCAGAACGGAGAGTGGACCTCGAACTGAACGGCCATACAGAAGTTCAAAGGCCGAAAACCCAGTCCGGTCACTCGGAAGTTTTCTTAGGGCAAATAAGGTGGGTATAAGATACCTATGCCACTCGCGGGGCTTCTCGGCACATAACTTACGTAGAACGGCTTTTAGAGGTCCGTGTAGTCTCTCGATCCGGCCGTTCCCACTAGGATGGAATGGAGTGGTGAAGATAGGTTTCACACCCAAAAGTTTGTGCAGTTCACTCATCAGGTTGGAAGTAAATTGAGTCCCACGGTCTGACAGTATTTCTCGCGGAATTCCAACTCTGGAGAAAATTGTAAGCAAGGCTTCAGCAACAGAAATTGAGTCTATGTCCTTTAAGGGTACAGCCTCTGGAAAACCAGTCGCAAAATCAATAAGGGTGAGGATGTACCTGTGACCATCAGATGAAGCCGGAGAAAGTGGTCCCACCAAGTCGATGGCAACACGTGCAAACGGTTGCGTGATGATAGGCATGGGATGCAGGGGGACTGGTCGTACACGTCCTTTAGCTGAAAAGCGTTGGCACTTGTCACAGGAACGGCAGAAGGCTCTGATATCCGTTCCCATACCAGGCCAGTAGAACTGTTCTGCGACCTTCAGTTCAGTTTTCCTGTGGGAGAAGTGGCCAGCCAAGGGGCTCTCATGAGCAACAGAGAGGATAATAGGACGACAGTCACGGGGAGCAACCAATGTTGTCTTGCCTACCTTATCCGGCCGATCAGAGGTTAAACATTTACGGTAAAGGAGGCCGTCAACCATGACGAATTGGTAGGTAGACCCGTTCCTCATTTTGTCAGCTTCTCCCGAGGCGGCTTTAGCTCTAGCAGCAGAGAGAGTGTCACAGGAGGCCTGAAGGCGACTGAAGTCATCAGGAGTCACAGAGAGATGCTGTAGAGCTGGCAGAGCTAAAGGGTGAACACGCTTCATCTTACCAGCTCTGGTCTGGACGGCACACACAGGATGGAGTTCTGGTACCGGAGAAGAGGTGTCAGCACAGGAAGTTGTTGGTGATGGCAAAACAGTCTGAGCCGGACGTGAAATAGCAGAGTCCATGGGGGAGGAGACATCTCTGGCATCAGCTGAGGA
Organism: Callinectes sapidus; assembly: GCA_020233015.1. Taxonomy (NCBI): domain Eukaryota; kingdom Metazoa; phylum Arthropoda; class Malacostraca; order Decapoda; family Portunidae; genus Callinectes; species Callinectes sapidus. The sequence goes on from CM035223.1 coordinate 3,812,950, forward strand.
ATGCAAACTATTAGGATTTCTAACTCCCGCAATGTTACCAACCAAAACGCCGGCGAACTTGATTGGGGCTCTGATGGCGTCCGTCCAACCTTCGTAATAGGGGCATCGAAGGTAGCAGGACACTACAGGAAATGTATCTACTCGTCCCAAGTAGTCGGCCACAAAGACTTTCCTGCAGTGGGAGGTATCAATATCAGGTAATACCTCTTCCGAGACCATCACACAGGAACAGCCAGTGTCCCGAATGATTGTGGAGACCCAAGCCCCGTTAACAGTACCAGAGGCTTGGAAATGAGGAACTCTTCGGTCGGACAGGCAAAATCCTACCTTATATGGAAGCGTGGCAGACGTACCCTCCTTATAGTTGCGTGGATTCTTCGGGCAACGAGGACGAATGTGCCCGACTTCCCCACAACCATGGCAAGTCACGGACGAGGAAGTGTCCTTTCGGCCGCTGGCAGAGTTCGAAGGAGCTGGTGTTGCCTTGTTGGAAGGAGATAGCTGAGATGGTCGAGTGGCCTTCCTAAAGCCGGTAGTTGCAGCGCGAGGAAGCGTTGGGTGAGCTGAGGTCCAGTCATCAGCTAGCTTAATGGCGTCCTTCAAAGCAGTGGGACGCCGTTCCTTGAGGAAAGTACGTAAGTCTGGATGGAGGGAAGACAAGAACTGGTCAAGTATCATGAACTCCTTCAAATCAGCAAAAGTGTTACCTATTTCGGAAGCTTCCAACCATGCCTGAAACAGTCTGGTCAGATGGGAGGAAAACTGTTGGAAAGTTTCCCCGAATGAAATCTTGGCATTCCGGAACTCAGCACGGTAACCATCAGGAGTCTTGTTAAATCCAGTGAGTAAGGCTTTCCTCAACAGGTCATAGTCTTTGGTGACATCAGCGGACAAAGAAGTATACAACTCGGCAGCCTTACCAGTAAGTAAGCTTCCAAGCCGTACTGCATAACTATCTTGCCTCACATTGAGTAACTCAGCAACTCGCTCGAAGCGGTTGAGGTAGGAAGTGATGTCTTCTCCATCCTGCAACAAGGGAAGCTTAGGACGACTTACCGGATCAACAACCGGGTCAGAAATGGGCTGTGAAGGTGCAGTAACACGAGCCAACTCAATCTCCTTGTTTGCTTGAATTTCGGCTATCTTGATCTTATGTTCACGTTTCACGTTCCTTCTCACGTTCCTTCTCACGTTCCTCACGTTCCTTCTCACGTTCCTCACGTTCCTTCTCACGTTCCTCACGTTGCCGTTCCTTCTCACGTTCCTCACGCTCCCTTGCACGCTCCTCACGTTGATATGCTTGCTGTTGCAGAACAAACTTAGCAATATCATCCCCTTTTAGGCCCAAGATCTCAGCTTGTTCCTTCAGGTCTTGAATAGAAGACATCTTAGTCGCACAGAAAATAAGGCACACAAGCAATAACAAAATAACAAACTACAATAAAGACCACAAACCACAAACTGACTTCCTTCGAGTCCAGTAGAGAACAACTCTGCAAGCAAGGAAACAGTAAACAAAATTAAATAAATGACACACCCTGCAAAGTGCCACAAACGTAACTAGTACGCAAAAACACAGGCAAACACAGCCGTGTTAACAGAAACAATCAACAATCCTCAAAAGCACTAGAGGGTAATAATCCTAGGTCACTAGGAACTCACTTCCGGGCCACAGACAGTGAGTGCGCGCTTAAGGCGACTTAAACACCCAAGCAGATAACAGCACTTATCCTGGCGAGGTCGCCACTTGTAAAGGCAAACGGGGAGCAATACTCTCTCCCGGCCTATCAAGAATAAAAAACAGGAAGTGGTCCACAGGAAGTGCTAATATCTGTCAAGGGGGACAATAAACACTAGGAATGCTTCCTTAAATATATTAATTCGTGCACACATGACACAATAAAAGAAACAGGAACCACTAAAGGCAACACGCCAATAACAAGGCACACTATTCCGGACAATCAGTACGAGAAATAAATCTTCCGTGTTACGTCCCTTATGAAAGACTATAGTCCCGACAACGAGAACCAGGAAAGGGGCGCAACAACAGAAGATTCACTCTAAATACCTGTCACGGATGTAGAGGCAAACACAACGGAAGTAGGTGGTGGTCCTGTAGAAGTGGAGCAACGTAACCAGCCCAACGGTATCCGACGTCCAGTGAGAGCGAGAGGCTAAATCAAGCGAGGTAGGTAACAGTGGAAGGTAGGCAGCTCAGGACCTTCCTCTCCGGCAGGGTAACAGCAGGTGACAGGAGAAGTCTTTCCACTAGCCTCGTCTTGATCGCTCTGCTGACTGGAGGGTGGTGTCCTATATATATAGCCTCGGCCGCGTGGCTCTCGTGATCCTCTTACACGTACGTGGTGGTTCGAAACGAGGAGTTGAACGAGCGGTTGAGGATGAACGAATGAAAGAGGAAGTGGCGAACGAGTGGCTGAAAGAGTCCTCCTGTCCGAAACCGGACTCGCTCGTTACCTCTGTCTTGAGGTAGTGGTTCGCCCTTACAAGGTGCTACAAGCTACTTAGCCAAGTGAGAGTAGATTGGATTGACAAACAACTGATTTATAGATTTTTTTCATAGATTTTGGGGAGCATCACTCTGACATGAGTATTAAGCCATTGTTCTTATTTTCATTGGTCTAATTGTTTAGTTTTCTTATAAATTTATTTTGGTTTATTATTTCCTTAATACATTAACTTGTCTATATCTTATCTTTTTTTAAAGTTTATTTTTCCCCCTTTTTGTATATGAACAACAGCAGCAGCAACAGCAACAACAACAATCACAACATCAACATCAGCAACAGTCATACCTTCACGCACGCTTCATTCACACTGGGGACCTACTCCTACCACAACAGTACAGGTACCTCTCGTTTTACGCTTGTTCGTCTTGTGTGTTTTCGAATTTACGCAGGGTCCAAAATCTCCCGTCATAAATATATAATTTAGGTACGTTTCTTTTCACTAATATGCGATATTTCGTTGAGTGTCCAACATATATCTCACGTGAGTTTCTTTAAGCAACTCAAAGCACAACAGTTACACAATCACACTTGCGCACACTATATATATTGTTGTGACGCAAGCTAGTGTGAAGATAGGGTTGGCAATGCTGCAAAATTGGCAATGATGACAGTCGTGCAAAAGTGTAGCAATGGCCGCAAACGTGGATACCTCGTCCCTGATTGGCCAGTAAGAAGGAGCACATCTGGGACGGAAAAGAGACGAGAGACGCCGAGCGGTGAGCCAAGCGGGGGTGAGTAGCTGGCCAGCATGGACAAGGAAAAGACCATCCTGAGAGTGCTGCCTCGCCTCCCCTCATTCCTGGGAAATATACCCTCTGACTGACATATGAAACTGCCTATGTGTTAACAATGTGCGCAGAGACTGTGGCGACCAGTTTAAAAAATCCCGCCTATTATTAGTCCCACTGATGAGCACGACATCTAGTATCGTATCTCCCGCCTTATTTGTATGTAAACAAACATCGGACAGATGGGGGGACTGCTGCTGAGGTAGTGAGACTCGGAGATGAGGTAAATATCCAGGTTAACTGCTCCACGTAAATTTTTCCTCCAGTAAAGGGTGCCATTTAGGGTCGCCTGCAGGGCATGGGGTCAATGGGTATATTTTATTATACAGTAAAGGGTGCCGTTTATGGACGCCTGCAGGACATGGGGTCAATGGGAAAATTTTATTATACAGTAAAGGGTGTCATTTAGGGAGTTTTTGGATGGGCGTGTCTTACGCAACTTGGCTTTGCACAACCAAACCACCACTGTAAATGCTGCATCAGTAACAGCATTCAAACACAGTTACGACAAGCACATAGTAGGATTGAATATGGAGGTGGGCAATAGGAATTTAAAAGATCTATGTAGATCAGTAGTGCATCCCGTGGATATTATTAGTAAGTCTTATTGGTAAGATCTAATCATTTGATATTGTACTGACGAAAGTACACTACATAAAATCACACAGAAATTTATCAAGCGTCTGGGATCGAACCAGGGTCAATTTGTGTGCTAGGCAAAACCTTTACCTGAGCTTTAGCGCTAGTGCACTAGCCAAGTGGGTTCTTGGTTAATGTAAGCACAGGGCATTACAATATCTTTGGGCATCATTTTCCAAGATTTAGAGTTGTAGTGTTTACTGCCAAATGTCTGATCTTGCTGGGTCGGTAGCTGGCAAAGGAGTGGATCGAGTTGCTTGTGCCAGATTTCACCCTTTGCGGGAATCGTGTTGCTCTTGGTGTTTCAACCTAACCTTTCTTAATTTTTCCCTTAAATTTCCCCAGTACATATACATTAGTTTGGTGTAAAGAAAAGTTTAAAAATACCAAACAAGATTCGGGATATAACGGATTTGTCCGGTACTTCCCTCTCATTCACCAAACATCTGATATAACAGATCTTCGTGATAACAACAGACCCATGTCCCCATATCGTCCGTTATGCCGAAAATATACTGTGCAAATCTGTTTAAATAAGCATTTAAAAAGTAATCTAAAGTGAAAAACAGGGAAATTTTCAGTTTCTTCTCCGTCTCTGCAACTGTTATTGAAATATTTTTTTATCGTATATTTTCATGTGCTTTGAACGAACAGGTATGATTATCGTTTTATTGGATTTTTCCAATTTCCTAAAAAGAAAAAAAGGAAAACCTGCTACCATACCTATATAACATTAAGGCCTATGTTTCATAAAAATGTCTTTAAAATTTTCTTTTTTATTCTTCCTCAGTTTTTACATGTGCATGCTTTGCTAATATCTACATCATCTAAATATCTTATATTGTGAAAAGGTAAAAAAGGCAGTGACCCTTCACAAAAGTTTAGCACCCAAGAGAATCTAAAAGAGGAGGAAACCACCCTCACCTGCCCTGGACAGTCGTTACATGGCTGCCCTAACCAGCCAAGCAGCACTAACTTCAATTACACAGAAATGCGTTCGGCTCAAAGCTGTTGCAACAAAATTGCCTAGCACATCTATGTTCTAAAAAATAATACTACTCAGCTGAGGTAGCAGAAGTTGGTGGTTTCAAGGCCAAAAGTTCTCTTGAGCGGCCCGAATTCAGTAGTTCGGAGCAGAAAGTTAGTGTTGTAGAAGTAGACTGGTAACTGACGTGAAACTAACTTGAGGAACGCCGGTCGTGATTTATATACCGCGCCACCAACGCCCTCTGTCTTATATTCCCGTAAACTTCAACTACTTGATTAGCTATTTGATTTTACATGTCTCATTTATTAAGGAAACATTATTATTTATTTATTTATTATTAAATATATTTATTCGTATATATTCTTATTTGTAAGCATTATACTTGTTTTATTTACAAGCATTATACTTGTTTTATTTTTGCCTAGTTAAATTCCTAACATATTCCCCAGAGGAGATTGCGATTCCCCAAATCGCAATTAGGTAACTACTCTGGAGGTCAGTTTATCTGTTTATTTATTTTAAATGAAGAGATGAAATGGGGATTTACTGTAGTAAGAGAGAGAGAGAGAAAAAGATGGAAATGCAACTCGGGGAGGTTGAGATCGCTGCTCATCTCATCCAAATAGTCATGCCCCTACCAAAATCCTCACCTTTAGGAAAGGTGTAGCATTTTATCCTAACCTACTTTATCTCACCTTAACCTAGTCTTAAATTTAAACCTTATCCCCACCTTAAGCTAATACCTTAATACTATTAATTGCATCATCTTTAGTGAAGGTGTTGCATTTTCCTCATATCCTCACCTTCAGTGAAGGTGTAGCATTTTTTGCTAACATCCTCACCTTCAGTGAAGGTGTAGCATTTTTTTACTAACACTTGAACTTAAATCCTAGAAGTCCTCACCTTCATGGGTGTAGCAGAAATTTATATTTACAAGTACTCTAAATCATCCCTAAGCATCATATTTACAAGTACTCTAAATCATCCCTAAGCATCTTATTAAATCTATCAGTAGCCTTCCTTTTTGGCCTGGCCCCCCTGAGATTGTCACCGCCGTTCCGGACTGGGGTTACATCATTAGGGGTGTCTTCTTTGGCCCTATTTGAATCTCTACCAGCATGAGTTATGGTAAGTTCAAGGGGATAGAGATTACATATTGAGTGAAATTCTACTGCACCATTACTTTGTTTAAGTTGAACTGTTCTTATTTTGCCATCAAGCCCTTTCATTGTTTGCAATACTCTGCCCATTAACCAGAAGGGTCTGGGTTTATTTAATGATCTTATTAGTACGATATCCCCTTCTTTAATATTATTTTCCCAAGAGCACTGGTATAGGTTTCTGCTGTGTTCTCTCAGGCTGAGGAGATAACTTTCGTACCACAATTTTTTAAAACTTTCAAGGACTAGTTCTTGTTCTTCTATGGTCTTTTCTAAGGAGGGCTGGCTTTGGTCGTCCACCCATATTTCACCATTACCCCCCCTCAGTACCAGAGATGAGTCCCCATGAAGTTTCAGGAAGGAGTTAGGTGTTATGAACTCCAAGCTCTCAGAACTGGACCGGTATGTTAAAGGTCTAGAATTTATGGCTAGTTGGATGTTAGATAGAGAAGTCAACATCTCAAAATATGTTAACTTAGCCCTTCCTACTACCTTATACAGACAGGTCTTAAGCACCCTTATTAATCTTTCCCATGCAGCACCAATCCATGCAGAGTACAAGGGAATTTTTACATGCTTGATATTAATCTTTTCCAGCTCTTCCTGTACTTCTTTGGACTGAAGGGAACTTTCTAATATATTGCCACCCTTCAGAAAAGCTTTGGCATTATCACTGTACAAGTAATGTGGAATAGAGTAGCGGTTGCAAAATCTATGGAAGGCTAACAAAAAATTCTTAGTGGACATGTCGGGTAATAATTCGAAGTGAACAGCTCTAATGTTAAGGCATGTGAAAATCAGGACATAAACCTTAACCGAGTGACCACTATTTTCATCTCTGACCCAAAAATGGCCTGTATAATCCACCCCGACATGCTGAAAAGGTTTAACCAGGTTCATTTGATGCTTGGGCATGTCTGTAAATTTGGGATATTTAAATGCTAAGGCATTGTACTTCTTACATATATGGCATGTGCTCAATACCTGCTTCACAGCCATTCTACCCTTGGGTATCCAGTACCCTTGTTCCCATAAATAATTCAATGTAGTTCCTATGCCTAAGTGCTGCATTTTATTATGACAATCATTTATTATGAGTTTAGTTAACCTGTGATCCTTAGGGAGTAACACAGGATGGTGTATTTCATATTTAAAATATTGGCATTTGCTAATTCTACCTCTGGGTCTTATAATGCCTCTGTCATCAAGGAATAAGTTAAGGTTAGATACCAGAAGTGGGATATTTCTTTCATTTTCATGACTTGGGTTCTGCAAAAATTTTAATTCATCTTGATAGCATTCTGTCTGAGCAACCTTAACCCAGTATTCTAAGGCCTTCTTTTTTGGGTTACAATCCTTTATTTTACTTAGAAATTTAAATAGGTAGGTGGTGCACTTCAACAAGTCCTCATAAGATGAATATTTATTTATATTAAGTATTCCTGTATTTATTTTAGGAGTTTGAGAGGTACAAGCAGTGCATATTTTACTCTTTAGGGAAGGTGCTATGCTCAACAGAGGATATTGAGGCCACAGTTGGTAATCATTAGTCAACCACTGAGGTCCTTCCAGCCAGAACTTTATTTTTTCTAAATATTTGCTATAGGTCAAACCCTTGGTAATTAAGTCTGCAGGGTTATGTTCAGTGTTTACATAGTGGTATGCTACTACAGGCATTTTGAATTTCTTATTTATTTCAGACTTCAGTCCTTCAGCTTCCGACACTCTGTTTTTTAGGAATTTAGATTTTACTTTAGTGTCCTTGGTCAAAAGCCAGTTTAACACCACCTGAGCATCCACACAAATATTAACGAACTGAATTTGAATGTTATTATAAGCCTCTAAAATAGTAGGTAAACATTTTAAGGCTAATATTACTGCCATAAGTTCTAGTGTAGGAATACTATGTTCCTTTCCTTTATTTAGTGGAGCTACTTTTGACTTAGAATGTAGGTATGTGCTTTTACCCTCTCCATCTAAAGCATAGGCCACAAACCCATATGCTTCAGCAGAACTATCACAAAATATATGTAGCCCATATGAATTCTGTTCATTTAAGGCTTGTCTTGGGAAAGTCACTTCAGACAGCATTTCTAAATCTCTACTTAATTTTTTCATTTCACTGCAAATTTCCTCAGGCAGGGTGTCATCCCAACCTTTTTCTAACTTCCATATTTTTCTCATCAAAAGTTTACCTCTTATGGTCACAGGAAGAGTGAAATTTAAGGGATCAAATAATTTGGATGTTTGAGATAGGATTTTTCTTTTAGTATTTGCTTCAGGATCTATTTTACAAAGAGCAATGTTCATTGAATCTTGCTGGACATTATATCTATATCCTAGAACCTTCTCTTCCTCACTAGTATGTTCTACTAACCTTCCATCATTAGCCATTTGGGTTCTCAATTCAGTTGAATTAGAATTCCAAGATCTCAAGGTAAATCCACCTGCTTTCATTCTCTCATATGCCAGATGATACAACTCTTGCATTTCATTAGTTTCATTTCCTGTCACAATCAAATTGTCCACATAAAAATTATTAGCCAAAATTTTACTCAATTTGTCATCAGGAAAGGTATTAGCATGGTGTCTCATTACATAATGTAACATGAAAGGAGAAGATGTAAATCCAAAAACTATAGTCTTGAACCTGTAAGTTACTAACTTATTTCCTCTCTTCCAAAAGAAACAAAATCTATTTTGGTCTACTTCATCCTTTAATTTGATCATTAGAAAGGCTTGTTTGACATCACTTAACATGACCAACTTATTGGTTCGAAAATAAAAAAGTAATTGAAGAATGCTGTTCATAAGATCAACACCTGGGTAAGCAGCCTCATTCAAGGATGGTAAATCTTTGTTCGTTTTCAAAGAGCAATTGAAGACAGGCCTGATCTTAGTGGTAACCTGTTCTTCCATTTTGATGACTGGTCTATGAGGGATCCAGATCTTATCGTCATACTGTGCAGGTTTTACTTCAATTTCTTCTATTATGCCATCATCCAACTGTTGATCAAATACAGCCTGATAATTTTCCAGTAAATTTTTTCTTTTTAAGTAATCCAAAGTCCTATCCAGCACCTTTAAAGCAACAAAATGATTAGATGGCACAGATTCTATTTTATCTTGATACCATGGCAGTTCCACATTATAATGACCATCTTTGAAAGAAATTCCTTCCTCAAACTTCTTTATTTGCTCACTCTCAAGGGAGACTAAATCTGCTTCAGTGGTTTTTATTCCCATTGATTCGAAGCTGAAAAGGTGTTCTAGTCCGTTTTCTACATCTGTATCCTCTAACAAATGTTCCAATGGGTTATAGTATGACTTTAAAGGATCCATCACTGCATTAACCATGGTCTTAGTTTTACTGCATAATTTAGCTTCATCTTTTTTAGCTAGAAGTCGCATTACAAACTGTCTCTCTGCAGGTGCTAGAAAGTTGAAGACATTACCTATAGGTGCTGCTTTATTGTGCATTACTAAACAACTGCCACCTAATTTTTCCTGCCATGATACAGATGTCATGTTTTGTAAAACATCTATTCCCAACAGCATATCCACCTGGATGTGTTCATGATTTACAGGTTCATAGAAATAGTCATCTAGCAATTTCATGTTATTCAGTTTGAATTTATTTATGACTGCATTCATTCCAGGGACATAAAATTTAATATCTAAGGTCTTGTCTACCAATAGAGGAACGAAGGCAATGCGATCATGTAACTTGATCCCTGTACTCATTTGCTTGAAAACCTTAGTTTCTTCTCCGATGTATGTACTCACATCACATTCCAAAGAAAACAGTTCACTTACATTAGGACACAGGTCTTGTGCTACAGACTCAGAGATATATGATCTTTGGCTACCAGTATCTACTAGGCACCTAACTTGTCTCATCATTTTGCCATTCTTTAGGGTTAAGGTCATGGTTGGAAGCATATGGCATGAATCAAAACTTCTCTGAGCCAAACATAGGCTAACATTTGTCTGCATTTGATATTTAAATTTGTCTTCTTTAAGAGCAGATGGGCATAGAGGAGTTATGTGTTCTTTAACATGGCAGTTTCTGCACTCATATCTGAGTTTACCTTGCTTTCCGAAACAATTATGCTCATTGTGCCCAGAGCCAGCACATCTGGTACACAAGGAAAGCTCATTTAACCTGGCTATCTTAGCTTCATAATTAGTGAAGTTATTGCATTGCCCTAAGGAATGTCCATGCCCTCCACATAATTTACAAGTGAATTTAGAGGAGGTATTCTTAAAGTTTTGAAGTGTTCCTTTAAAACCTTCAATTTCTCGAAAAGTTTTGGAAGGTTTGAAATCAGTATGATGTGGCTTATAGCTGGCTTTACCAAAAGTCTTTGGTCTTACAGAAGAAGTTTTACTTAAGGTAGTGATGACTCTATGGTAATTATCTAGTATTTCAGTTATGCTAGGGTAATTCTTGTCTAATACATGAATGAATTCCTTTTTCACTACCACAGGAAGTTTATTAAAAATGATATGGCTAATGAGGGAATGACCAGCAGTTCCTGATTCCAGAAAGTCAAATCCATGGGTTTTCAAATCTGACAAATAAGATCTCATTTCATTTAAATAGATTTTAACAGAAGAATATTCTGGATCAAAGGTGGTATTAGGGTAAGCCTTAAGGATATTCTTATAAGTTTCATCTACAATAAATTCATTGTCCAGAAACTCATTCTTGAGCATCTGAATAGCAATATCATAGTTTGTGTCAGTGATAGACAGATGTTTAACTACAGAGAGGGCATAATCCCTCAGATAACCAACTAAATAGGCTAGTTTAGTTGCATCAGTTAGCTGCTTTCTAGATCCAATGACATTGTTAAATTGATTTAAAAAAGTATTGAATGCAAATTTGTCTTTTTCCTTGCCTGTAAATGTGCCACAATTTAAAGGAGGTGGTCTTCCTTCACCAACAGACATTTGTGACATTAGGTTTATTAAATCTTGAGAGGTTACATTACTTTGTGCAACTCCTGACATTCCTGAAGCTTGATTCTGGTTAGTTACTGCATATTGATCTAGTTCAATTTCTATATCCACATCATATTTGATTTGGTCTTCAACTTCTGAAACATAGAAATTTTCATCCACACTCTCCAATTCATTCTGGACCATTGCATCATTTATTCTTTCATTAAATTGCTGAACCTGATTCATCTCTTTATCTATTTTACTCCTCAAATTATTAGCTAAAGAGTCTGACAAAGAATTTTTATCCTTCATTTCTTTCAATTGTTTCAGTATGAGTGTAATTTTTCTCCGGTATACACCTCTACCTGTTCTAAGATTTTTTATAGTTTCCATAGCTTGTTTATCTTCCTGAGGAGGCATAGTTCTTTAGAGTGTAATTAAAGGTCTAACTAAAATAATTAATTTAAAAAACTAAGGGCAATTAAATTTTTTTCTCAATTTAGAATGATTTCAATTAGTCAGCCCAATCCTTGTCACTGGCTATTCAATTGAATAAGGCCACTGCCACAAAGGATTGACTACTAATTTCTGGCATGATTATGATTAGGAAGGCTTATTCCCGATGGTTGAGGGCATATTCAAGCCCTCCCAACAATGCCTCCTTGTACCGGGGCAACCCTAAATTATTGAGGTGGACAGCGTCCCTAAAGTACTGAGGATGGTTTAAGTAGTTGGCTGACCCCAGCTGGATAACCCGATCAATGAGACCCTGCTTTTCCAAAGTTTTATTGAAAAAGTTATTGATGACCTGCCGCCTCCTGTTGAATTCCTCAGCCTCAGGCACGCCGTGCCTGTTCCCACGTGCCACAAAGCGTGGCTCTACTTGCACTGCAAGTTTCAGGCAGCTGGTACGCACGGCTGCCTTCAACAGAAGATAGAAGGCGGCAGCCTTCTGCTTGATCTGACTATTAGTCAGGGACCCAATGATCGAGTTACCCCCCAGGACCACAATGACAACCTCAGGGTCTATTTCCCTGACCCTGTCCTGCCAGGCAGGGTGATCCAGAAAAAAATCAAAATCTTTGCCAGGGTAGTCCAAAAAAGAAAAAACCGGATTCACCCTCCCACCAGTGGACAACGTCAGTCAATGTAATGATTTGGAGCTGTGTATGCAGCATTTAGCTTGCTGCTAATGATAAATATAATAATATTGTTCATTGGTCTCTAAGTTACGCAATAAACACTACCAGTAGGCTACCCTTCCGTATTATTTATATATTTTTATCTTTCATTTCCTAGACCTCATTTTCATCGTGGAGATGAGGACCAGCTGCAGACTGACACAAAATGAACTGGAGAAGATGCTCGCTGAAGTAACCCAAAAGATATTTGGAGACTCATCTATGGTGTCACTTTGTTATCTAACTCCTGAAGAAAATGGAGGCGTAGGAAACACTACGGGAAGCCCAGAACACCGATCCCATTCCACTGATGTTGGACGTACCACCAAGCCTGTAACACTGCCAGCTGATATGAGTGTGCTTGACCCCCCCCCCCCCTATAACAGTAAACAACGATCAAACACTCCCAGATTATATCAATATGTCTGACACTGGTGTTATTGACTTGGATGGGGCAAATGTCATGATAACAGCAATATATGACGACGTAGTAGGACCAATGGTGCACACTCCTCCACACCCTACAGGGCCATCCATGTCGCCTGTCCCAGGATCCTCGGGACTTTCCCTTGACAGGAACTGTCAACATGGGAAAAAAACTCACATCTACACCTGCACTTAAAAAAAGCCGTATTGAATGTTCATCTGAAAAAGACTCTGACGAAATATATGGTATCAGTCCTGTGAAAAAAAAATACCTTGGAGATTCGTCACAGACTCTCTCGAGGAGCCTACCGAAGACTCAGAAGACTCCGTGCACAGTGGTCCAGACTTTGTTTATGAGGCAAAGCAGACAGGTGAGACAGACACCGAATCAGAAGAATGCAGTCAGGTAATAATAGGACAACCAACTAACACTGATACAGAGGATGACACTTGTCCCTTTGAAGAAACACCAAGCATATTTACAGTAACTGCAGCACAGCGTGGAGCACCAAACAAAATTATTTGGGCCAGAAAACCACTACGAGGATCTGTTCTACGACATCCGATAACACCATACGCAAAAAGACTTGCATCAGACAAAGCTCGTGCTGCGAGATCACCATCAGACTTCTTATCCCTTCTGATGGATGACGACATGTTGAACGAAATTGTTCGCTGCAGCAACATGCAAATCAAAATGGTTGAATAGAAATTTGCCAAAGACAAGTCAATAAATAACACATAACTTATTGAAATTAGAGCCTTGCTGGTGCTTCTAATTCAGGCTGGTGCCAATCATGACGGCCACCTATCAGTTGAAAAATGTTTAGCCCCCAATATGGTGCTTCTATATATAGAAGCACCATGAAAGCGTTTCGCTTTAATTTCCTGTTGAGATGCCTACGGTTTGATGACCTACATACACGTAACGAGAGAGAGAGAGAGAGAGAGAGAGAGAGAGAGAGAGAGAGAGAGAGAGAGAGAGAGAAATAAAAACAGACAAGTTTTATACATTTAGGCAGGTGTTTGACAGCTTCGTCACCAACTGTCAGAAAGACTATATTCCGGGCGACAAATTAACTATTGATGAACAATTGTTGGGGTTCAGAGGAAGCTGTCCTTGGCGTATATACCCTATACCTAGCAAGCCAGCAAAATATGGAATAAAAATCATGATATGTGATGCTGAAAGCTACTACATGTGTAACGCTTCAACATACCTTGGTAAAACAACTAAACGGCGTAATGGAAATAATGCACATGAAATAACAATGAATCTCTCTGAGCCATTCTTAGATGCAAGAAGGAACATCGCCATGGACAACTGGTTTACGTCCCTCCCTTTAGCCAAGGATCTATATGCAAGAAACACGACAGTTGTTGGGACGATTCGCAAGAAACTTTACATTCCATCTATCATGCTGGGACAAGACAAGAATAGGCCAGTAAACACGAGTTCTTTCCTGTTTAACCAGAATACTTCACTGGTATCGTATAAGGAGAGAAAAAAAAAAAAAAAAAAAAAAAAAAAAAAAAAAAAGGAGTAATGCTGTTATCAACCCTCCATAACCAGCCAACCATTGGGGATAAGAACAAACCAGAAATTGTGGATTTCTATAATAAAACAAAAGGAGGGGTTGGCGTCCTTGATCATATGTGTGGGGACATATTGCACAAGCCGGAAGACACGAAGGTGGCCATGCTGCATGTTTTTCAGTCCATTGAACATTGCCCTTGTTAATGCATTCGTATTATACAAGGAATCAGGCATAGTAACATCAAGAAAAGATAAATTGCGGGGACTTTTTATGCATGAGATGGCTTATGAACTACCCAAGCCACTGGCCACACAAAGAGTGCAGGAGCAACTCATCAAGGGATCACTGCTGCAGACAGTGAAGGTTTCCTTCGACCTAAAAGAACCTACACCACCAGCACAACCTGCATCTGGAAAGGCGCGCTGCAAGTTCTGCTATTGGAAGACTGCCAGCAGGTGTAGGAGTCGGTGTTCTGGCTGCAACGGGATATTGTGCGCGCATCGCTACAAGCTCCTGTGCCCAGACTGCGTGCAGTAAAAGGAAAATGAATATGCTCTAACTACATACAACGAAACCCTACCGTTTCAGCTTTTTTTTTTTATATTTTGTTCACGAAATCTCAATGTTATCTTTATAGAGGACTGTGATATTCTTATTGAAAATCTACCAATTTACATTTTTGAATGAATATGTATAATGCTTCATTTTTTTTTATTTTTTTTTTTTTAGGAAATTTATTAGCAAAGGAACTAGTTGTACAGAAAAACATATTTATTTGTATAACCCTTTATTCTATTTTTTTTAGGAAATAAATTACCAAAGGAATTAGTCTTACAGAAAAAATAGTTTTCATTAATATATTACAGTTTGAATAACTGAGTAGAATTGTTATACTTGTTATGATAAAACTCTAAAGGACATATATATTTATATCTGTAGATATATAACTCATTAAAATTTGTTTGTATTTTTTTTTTTTTTTTTTTCCCTCAGCAGTTTCAATTGGAACGGTGACATCATTCATGTCACAGCTATTATTTCGGATGCGTAACATCCTAGAATTTTTGTCATTTTCATTTGTTCCAGAAACATTATTTTTTGCTCTACACAGGATTGTGATGTTTTGTTTATTGAAGAGCAATGTTTCAGTATTATCAAGTAGTAGGTTTTATTTAGTATATTCCTTTATTGTATTTTTAGGGAATATTTTACCAATCTTGCGGAAAAAACATTTACTTTTTTTTATATACTACAGTTAGAATTTCGGAATAGAATTGTTATACTT
>CM035223.1:3833429-3840265 GCA_020233015.1 Callinectes sapidus
GCAGGTACGTGAGGAAACCGTACCACCAATCCTTGAGGGTGCTGTTGAACAGGTGGAGAGCCCAGAGACGAGTTCAGATGTTGAGGACAAGGGACTGGAGCTGCACTGCCGATTCGTGAGAAAAGGTGGGGTTGCAGGCGCCAATGAAACAGCCCGTGGACGTCAAGTACGGATGATGTGAGTTCTGTGCTACCGCCGCACATGGTGAATTTGGCGAAACGTAGTTGTACTAAACTGACTCTCGAGCAGGTGGCGAAGATGGAAAAACTGCTGATGGAGTACCAGGACGTCTTCAGCCGAGATGCCCAAGACCTTGGTTGCACATCGCTGGTCCAGCATTCATTGATACCGCTGACAGTCCGCAGATAAAGCAGCTACATCGCCGTGTCCTGTTGGCCAAGAGGGAAGAAATGCATCGGGTGGTAGAGGAGATGGCTGCGCAGAGGATAGTGGAGCATTCTGACAGACCGTGGTCGTCGCTGGTGGTCCTGGTAAGCAAGAATAACGGCACCCAGCGCTTCTGTATGGATTACAGGACGCTGAATAATGTCACAGTGAAAGACTCCTATTCCCTGCCCAGGATAGACGACACCCTGGACGCTCTGGGTGGCGTTCAGTGGTTGTCCACCCTGGATCTGAAGTCAGGGTATCACAAGGTGATGGTGGCATTGGCAGACAGGCAGAAGACGGCATTCTCCTGGCACGGATTGTGGCAATTCCAGGTGATGCCGTTCGAGCTGCTCCTGGGTGTTTCGAGCGGCTGAGGGAGAAGATGTTAGCAGGGTTGCAGTGGAAGATAGTTTTAGCGTACCTGGACGACCTTCTTGTGTTCGCAGGGACTTTGAGGGGGAGCTGTCACATCTGGAGGTGGTACTGGCCTCCTGAGAGAGGCGAACCTGAAGCTGAATCCGAAGAAATGCACTTTCTTCCAGCATGAGGTGCCGTTCCTCTGGCATGTTGTGGGGAAAGGCAGAGTGCGCACAAACCCTAACAAGGTATCAACAGCATGGATTGGCCAGTTCCAATGTCGATAACTAGTGTGAGAAACTTCCTTGGCTTGTGCAGCTACTACCACTGGTTAGTAGAAGGCTTCGCCACCCTTGCTGCTCCCCTGCATCAGCTGACAAGAAAGAATGCCCGCTTCACATGAGATGAGGCCTGCCTGGATGCTTTCAGTGGTCTGAAGGCAGCGATGATAAGTGCTCCGGTGCTGCCCTTCCCTGACTCTGGCCTGCCCTTCATCCTTGACACAGATGCCAGTGCACAGGGTATTAGAGCAGTGTTGTCTCAGGCAAAGGAAGGTAAGAAGTGTGTATTGGCTTATTACAGCTCCAAGTATAGCAAGCCTGAGTGGAATTATTGCGTCACTATGGAGTTGCTGGCCATAGTGAGAAGTGTAGCCCACTTCCACTCATCCCTTGTAACGCTCCTCGAAAGACCTTATATCCTGGTGAAATCTTTCACCTTATTCTTCTGAGTAGCCTCCCATGTTTTCTTTGAACACATCAAGGTGGGCGTGTAGTACGTGTAGCTTCAGTGACATCCGGCAACCCATTCTTCAGTACGTATCCACAAGTTCGCCAACTATTTCTCTTTAGTTCTCTGCCTTGCGGTTTCCGAGGAAACCTTTGACTAGAGAAACAAAGCCTGTCCAAGCTGCCAGCTCAACCTCAGAAAGCTTCTCAGGAAACCTGTCGGACTCAATAAGTCGCCTCACCTGGGGGCCCACAAATACTCCTGCCTTGATCTTCGCCTCCAACAACTTCGGGAACAGCTTCTGGATGTGCTTCAAGGCCACCCTGTGGATCCAGTTGTTTAACAAACTGCTTAATGAGGCCCAATTTGATATGTAAGGGTGGCATAAGCACTTTCCTTGGCTCCACCAGCGGCTCTTGTTTCACGCTATGGACCCCAACCTCATAGCCGGTCCTGAGGGGCCAGGTCCTTTTCTCGTAGTCATCAATCAATCATGGGGGGCATATGCCGGGGGGCACGTTGCCTCGCCTACGCTACGGTGCAACTCCTGGCGGTCACGCCTCACGAGTCTCCATGCAGGCTCCCTTCCTATACCGAGTAACTCCCAGCAGGAAGTATCGACTTGCCGCAGCCAAAAGTTCTGTGGGCTTCCCATAGGCCTCCTCCATGACGGGTTGTCCCTTATGGAAACAACCCGACAAGCAGGGTCGTCTTCCGGGTATTGCACCACATGCCCATTTAGCCGCAGTTGGCGCTGACGGACTATGATAGTAATAGACCTCGAATCGGTCTCACGGAACAATCGCTGATTTGACACAAAGTCATACGAGCGGTATCCCATGATCCTGCGAAGGCATCTGGTACCAAAGACATCAATTCGCCTCTTCAGGTCGGTGTTCCGTGTCCATGTCTCACAGCCATAGAATAAGACAGGGATCACCAGCAACTTGAAGATCCGAATCTTTGTCCGTCTGCACAGGTATAGACAACGCCAAATACTCGTGTTGAGCGAATCCATAACGCCGTGGGCCAGACCAATCCGCTGTGTGACTTCTTGGCTCGACCCACCGTCGTTATGTACTACACTACCAAGGTATGTGAAGTTTTTCAAGATCTCAATGTCCTCGCCACACACATGGACAGATTGTACTGTTTCATCCAGTACGCCTCCAAACACCTGGACCTTGGCCCAGGAAACCTTAAGTCTCAAGGGTTCACCTCCTCGTGCAGTGCCTCTAGAGCCATTACCAGAACCCCCAGTGACTCAGCGAAGATTGCTGCATCATCAGCAAAAACAAGATCTGTAATCTTGGTGTTGCCGACAGATGCTCCACAATGACTTTGTTCAACAACTCTGCCTAGTACCCAATCCATGCATGTGTTGAAAAGGAGCAAGCACACAGCCCTGCCTCACACCTGTATTCACAGGGAAGAAGCTGGACACGCCTCCTCCACACTTCACAGGACTTACAGTTCCAGAGTACAGGCCAGTTAATAGACCAATAATCCTTGCAGGAGTCCCACGGAGACGCAGAAGATCTCAGAGTGTCTCTAGATGCACTGAGTCAAACGCCTTCTTGAGATCGACATAGGCTGCAAGCATTCCCTGTCGAAACTCACGTCGGCGCTCCACCAGTATGCGAAGCGCTAGGATACGGTCAGTTGTTGACTTACCGGGCGTTGTATCGTCAATGCCGATAGTTTATATATCCCAGGGTTGGGCAGCTGTGCCAAGCGCGGGACGGTCTTGTCACTTATTTGTTTCACATACTTATTTGTATATTCTTTTTATTGTACTTGTATGGGATTATTTTTTTGTTGTTGCTTTTTTGATGGTATTGTCAATTATATTCATGTAAAGGAAGTTATTTGTAAGCCTTCATACTTTGGGCCGGCCTGTTGTGACGTGGCCACGGTGTGGGTAAGGGGGCGCTGTTGTGCTACCGGCGTCCTGACTCGTAAGCTATTTTGTAACAGGATTTATTACTTTGTGAGAGGTGGCGGAAGTTGATAAGGCTACGGCTGTTGTTGATGTCATGGACAAATATGCACCCTAGGCCCAGTGACGAGAGGCAACGTGTAAGTGTCTTTGTTTCATTTATTGATTACCGGTTGAATTATACAACATATGTGCTGTGTATTGATCTTTGTAATTACAAATGTGGTGTTCCTGGGGTGATGTCATCTTTCAACATTTCATATGCTGTATACTGAGAGGTACAAATATGTGGTGGATGTGGTGGTGTCATGATGTTTGTGTTTCAGGTTGAAACAATTGAAATAAAGTTGCAGCACCCTGCTCAATCTTATTATTAGTGGGCCTACAGGTGTGAAACCTGACTGTTCAGGTCTCTGATGCTTCAGCAGGTGAGTGCGGATCTGCGTCAGCAGCAAATGGGCAAGCACCTTGCCTGGTACGCTGAGCAGCGTTATTCCACGGTAGTTGCTGCAGTCTTGACGGTCCCCTTTCCCCTTCCAGATAGGGACGACCAACCCCTTCTTCCAGTCAGGGGGAATGGTACCTGAATGCCATACAGCAGTCAAGACAGCATGCAACCCACGGATCATGGCTTCACCCCCAGCTTTGAGCAGCTCCGCACTGATGTTGCAGATGCCAGCTGCCTTTCCACCTCTCAACTTTGCCACAGCCTCTTTGACATCGCCAATGGAGGGTGCAGTTTCGTCAATGAGTGGATCAGCATCCAGTGTCTGCAATCCTGCAGTCCGGAGCTGTCCGTTTGGAGGATCCACCGTGAACAGCGGCTCAAAGTACTGAGCCTAACGAGCCATCTGCCCATCTGTGTCCGATATGAGGCAACCATCTGCTGTTCGGATAGCACTCACCTGAGAAGTAGACTTGGAGCGGAGTTTCTTCAGAGCTCGATAGGCAGGTCTGAGGTCATTCGCATTTAAATGACACTCGACATCCTCAGCGAGACCCCTGACATACCTCTCCTTGAATCTTCTCAGGAGAGTTCTAGTCCTACGTGACAGAGCCCTGTACTGGTCATGGTCCCCAGCAAGTCTGGCAGCGCGGACTCCTCAATACTTTCCAGCGTCTCTACCGAGGTGAAGCCACTCCGTGACCTCGGACGCTCCCCAGTGCATTCCTTGGCAGCCTCAAGAGTCTCACGTTTGAAGGTATCCCATAGCTCTTCAGGGTCCTCAAGGGTATCGAGCACTCTAAACCGAATGGAGACTCACTGCATACTCTTGTGCACATGTCAAGTCCTTCAACTTCTCAAGATGAAACACAGTGTGGTTGCGTCTTGGAGGCTTTCTGGACTTGATATGAAGCTTGAGTGAAGCAACAACAAGCCTGTGATCGGTCGCAAAGAACTCGGCACTCCGAAAAACCCTGCAGTTCTGGAGGATCCTCCAACGAGTACTGACAAGGATATGGTCGATCTCCTTCGCTACCCCTCCGCCATTGCTATACCCAGTCCAGCGGTGCAGCGTTGGTCTCTGATACCAGGAACCCGCAATTCTCAGCCTTCTGGATCTTGCAAAATTCTAAAGGAAGGAGCTGTTGTCATTCCTGGTACCAGAACCATGGGGAAGAGACGTATTTCGGCTATCCCAGAGGCATAGACAGTAAGGAAATTTAGTGAAGCTTCTCTGAAGCCCCATCAAGATGGCAACCATTTTGAAATCACCAATGACCTCCCAGTTGAATTAGTCATACTTCAGTGCATTCAGCAGGATTTTGACGTTTTGGTACTCTTCTTTCATGTGCACTGAATGAGCCAGAGGAATCGAAGGCCACTGATTTGTGTTGTGCAGTAAAACAGCCTTCAGGCTTTTAGATGAACTGTCGATGAAGAGCCGCCAGTCAGAGGTGTTGCATTGAATGCCCCCTCCCTCGCACCATCAATGCACGCCCCTCCCATCCTCGAGGACATTCTACAATCTCGTATAATTTTCCAACCCATCCCAGAAATTTCTCTGAACTCCTAGCAACATTACAATATACTGAGTAATAAAAAATATCAAATAAAGCAGCAGAAAAAAAAAAAAAACGATGTTTCAGATGTCCATATATGGTTAAAAATAGTAATATTCTTATTCCAATAAAATCGATCTGCTGACAACAAACCCGAAGTTTCGAACCACTAACACCTTTTCTCAGGTGTTCTGAAGCATAATGAATATGAAACTAATGGTTATTGCCCAGAAACAAAGAATTATTATTTTTTGTTACACGGAGTTATCCTAAGGCATAAAAGCCACCTGGAAGGCTCCTTCGGTAACACAGCAAACAAGATCATCTGACAACATCAATACCTCTACAATGTGGTCAGCCATCCAGTCTCTGTTACACGCCACACGTTCTGCCAACAAACGGGCATGAGAGTGGATGATGCAGAATTCCTTGTGCTGCCCACCCTTCCCCTATAGAAGTATCTTACCACCGTCTTCAAGACCTCATAGCTGAGGGGAAAGAAGGCTGTTGTTGCCGAGGCAGAGCTTCAGCAACACTTTTGGGCCTTCATCACTGGCCTCCCTCCATCCCTAAATCTTTATACTGACCCCTCCGAGATGGATGAATGTGTGGGTGCAAGTGTGTTGTCATATGAATGTGCCTTCAGGTTCCGACTACCAACTCATACATCAGTGTTTTCAGATAATCTATGGCTTTGTTAATAGCAAAAAGCCATAGATTATAATATATGGCTTTGTCAACAGCAAAAATTTCATCTGAAAACACCGATGTATGAGTTGGTAGGCACATTCATATGGCAACACAACTGCACCCACACATTCACAACTGAATGATGATATGAATAATACTTATGAATGAATATGATGATATGAATAATCATTCATATCATCATTTAGTTGTGATTTCTTTCAGACTATGTCAGCATTTCAGACAATAGGGTCCAACACACATACTAATGAAATCCATTAATGAATTAAATTCAAGTCGTAAATTTGGGTGCCTGGACATCCCAGTAAATGCCGAAATAAGGCTGACAACTTAGCTCGGTCTGCTGCAGAACTTTATAGGGAGCGTTGAACTTCCATCAGGATCTGCAATCATGTCTCTCAGTTTTTAAATCATCAGCAAAACTCCTGTGGCAAAATCATTAAGACAACCTTCACCTACACACCATCAGACCTATCCTGGACGAGTAGGCTTCCTCCACTCGCTCCACAAGTCGGGAGGAGGTAGCCCTAATATGCATCATGATGGGCTCATTAGTATGCGCGTGTGTGTGTGTGTATATATATATATATATATATATATATATATATATATATATATATATATATATATATATATATATATATATATATATATATACTATATATATATATATATATATATATATATATATATATATATATATATATAT
>CM035223.1:3840365-3856255 GCA_020233015.1 Callinectes sapidus
CTGCCCAGGAATTGAACCCAGGATCTCTCGGGCCAGCATAACACATAGAACTAGCATGTTCACCTCATAATGCCCCCTTTGTTGCCTATTCCAAAAAAAATCAGATGATTATCGCGTTGTAACTAATGGATTTAGGAAATTAAATTCATTTACTATACCAGACAGATATCCAATGTCACGGTTAGGAGACATTATTTAATCACTAGGCACTTCAAATATGATTTTCTCCACCCTACGTACATTTACAATCAGGATTCTTTCAGGTGGAACTAGAAGTCATCTCGCCCATACTCTGCATTCACAACTATTTCAGGCCAGTTTATTTTTAAATGTATGGCGCGAGGCCTACGTAATTCTCTTCTCACCTTCCAAAGGTTAATGAACTCAGTATTATCTGGATTACTCGGGAAAAAACGTGTTCTGCTTCTTAGACGATATTATCACCACTTCAAAGGATTCTCAAGAACATTTCAGTATTCTCTCTCAGGTTCTCTCACGTTTTGAATCTGCCAGACTCAAGGTAAAACTTAGTAAATGCGCTTTTCTCAGAAAACACGTGAAATTTATCGGTCACAAAGTCGATAAACATGGTATTCACACGCTAGATTGCAAAATTCAAGCCATCCAGTCCTTCCCTACTCCATCTTCTCCACATCAGATCAGACAATTTCTTGGTTTAGCAGGATTTTACCACCTATTCATTCAAGACTTCAGTTTGATTGCTCAGCCTCTCACACAACTTCTAATGAAGAAAGCTGAATTCGTCTGGTCTGAGAAGAAATAAAATGCATTTACGCATCTCAAAACTGCTTTATGTAGCGCTCCAGTTCTTGCTTTCCCAAATAAAATAAAAAAAATAATAAATAAATAAAAATTACTCCTTGCACAGACTTCTCCGGATACGGTCAAGGTTCTGTTTTGATGCAGAAAGATCAAAATAACAAATTTCGCGTTATAGCATACGCCAGCAGACTTCTGAATAGAGCAGAACAAAATTACGATGTCACAACCAGCGAAAGTCTGTTGTTTGGTCCTTACGTCATTTTTGCGAACTCATCCTCAGGTACAAGATACACATACATACAGATCACTATGCTGTCACAGAAATATTCAAGGGTAATAATTTAACTGATAAATTTGCTCGTTGGCAGCTAACCATCCAATAGTTTGATCCAATATTTCATTATATTCCAAGAAAAGCAAACGCAGTTGCTGATGCATTATCACGTAACACCACTCTTGTCTCCGCTATCACTAATGAACCAATAATGCCCACAGCTGAAGAATTCAAAACACATTAATGTTCAGATCCGTTCTGCGCTTCCTCATATATTATCTAGAGTCAGGTGATCCATCAAACCTACCGAAATTGCGCGTTGATGTAGATTTATTCTTTCTACAAAACGATCTTCTTTACAAGTCAAGTTCTGTTTCTCCAGGTGGCATGAATGAACGTTTCACCCAGTTAGTTATTCTAGTCTTTCTTTGATAATGTTGATAATTTTGTAGTAGCCTACTATGGTGGTGGTGTGGAAAAAGGATGGCATTGTACGCATCTGTGGAGACTTTCGTAAAGTCAATGCAGTGACTAGGACAGAGGCTGAACCAACAAGAAATCTTCGCCCGAATCTCCAAGTCCAAGCTTTTCTCGAAGATGGATTTAACAAAGTTTTTTCCAGATTCCCCTAGATGAAAAGAGCAGACTAATGACGGCCATTACAACACCAAATGGCCTATATCATTTTAAGTTCCTTTCCTTCGGCTTCACTAACTCACCTGCAGTCTTCAACCGTGTTATGTGACTGCACGACATTAACTGCTGCACGGCATTAACTGGGTAAAAATTTTTGTTGACGACGTTCTCGTCCACTCGAGCACATTTGATGAGCACATGCAGACCTTGGAAGCAGTTTTGCAGTGTTTCCAGCATTACAACGTGACCATAAAACCATCCAAGTGCGAATTCACTCAATGGAAAGTGCAATTTTGGGGACACAAAGTAGGTGAAGGTAGCTGTGGTTGCCAGCACAGCAAGATCAAGAAGATAAAGAATATATCCCATCCCACTACCAAGAAGCAACTGAGAGCGCTACTAGGACTCGCCAGCTACTACCGCAATTTTATACCAAACTTCGCCATCATTGCACTACCACTGACAGATTTCTTAAAGATAGACTAGCCTAAGAAGATCACATGTGGACCAGAGCAAGAGGCTGCATTTGTCACCCTCAAGAATCTCCTCTGCAAAGAACCAGAGTACTACAACTTCCCAACTTCGATCGTCATTTCATTTTTCACACAGATGCTTCCCAATAAGGCATAGGTGCAGTATTAATGCAAGAAAGGGACGGTGAGACATTTCCAGTGGCGTATCACACTACGAGATTGAAGAAAGCAAAATTTAATTACAGCACCATGGAAAAGGAGTTATTGGCAGTGATCGAAGGTATCAAGGAATATTACTACTACCTTTATGGAGATCAATTCACATTGGAAACCGATCATATGCCCCTATCAAGCCTTAGGGCATCAAGAAATGCAAATATAAGACTCATGAGATGGGCTCTGTACTTGCAACAATTCAATTTCAAGATTCGTCACATAAAGGAAAGTACTAATGTAGCAGCCGATCTGATGTCCAGGCTCTTGGAGGGTGACTACGTGCAGAATTAAATATTGGCAACATACGGCGTCGTCCCTACCTATTTTGCTCACTTATTATATTTATTGGAGTATATTCTTATGCATATGTTATGTTAAGTCACTACAGTATGAATGAGTGAGTAATTTAACAGTACGAAATTCTTTATCATGGCTCTGTACCTTCTAGACATTGCATGGAACACTGTCTCATTGTGTGGGCGAATGTAGCGTTGTACATCATTGTGTGTGTGAGAGAAACCATTGTTACAGTCTTATTAATGTAAACCATCCAACAGTATGATTGTCGCAGCCGTCAACCATTGATGTCAGAAATTTTCCTTTACGTCACCTACATGAGGGTCTGAGGCTGAGGCCTCGGTACAGCCGCAGGGCGAGATGTAGGTGACCTGGAGCAGTTGACACTGACGCCAGGCAGACATTCCTTCAGCTTTGAGGGAGGCACAACACACCTGACTCCTGAACGTGTGCTGACCTGCCGTGGTGGGAAGCACGCAGCTGTTCAGTTTTGGCTACAGGTACTTGTGCTCTACATGGTATTGGTTGCGGGCATCAGTGGCCAAGCGACTGGATAAGTATCACCCCTGCTACTCATACAACTATGCTCAGTGACTGTGACATTGACTAGATTGTCAGCGGTGGTTGTTATAGAATTAAAGTTAAAACGTGTTCTAGTGTTTTATGGCCCATTGTTACCAACAATACTACTACGCGAAGCTGAAGGACCAGTGTGTGGGGAAGCGTGTCGTTATTATGAGTAGTCTTGGCGGGTGTGAACACCCATATCAGATACGCTCCCCACAGGCTGTCAATCAACTTGGGATGAATTTTTCCCTCAGGTAGCTTGTTCTCTTAATTCTTCCATTCATTCCACTATCAGTGAATCATCCCATTACGTCTTGTTCGAGTAAAACAAGCGTTTACCCCATGAGTTTCTTCTCAGTACACCTTGTCTAGCATATAACTTCGAGGATTATGTCAAATGTAAGATGCATGTATTTCAGAAGTTGCATAGATTAATTCACGATCGTCTCCCTGCCTCACAACAGGAAATGCTAGCAAAACAACATCTTCGTGTGTCCACCCATCCCTTAGAAATAGGTGATTTGGTATGTTTGGTATGTCACCAACACCACGTTCCCCACTTAAAGTTAAATTCATTATACAACGGCCCATATCGTATAATTGAAAACTTCAGGGCATGAAGTGAAAATTTTACATCTTGAAAACTCAGAGGAACTTGTCCACGAATATCACCTGAAAAAAAGTTCAGAGGCATTGCTGACCAATACACTGATTCTAATGATCCTCTTCCACCATCCCCTAGCACTGAGAGTTTAACTCCTAACACACACTCTTCCTACAGACAGAAACTTCGATCTTTTTAATCTCATCTCATCTTAAAAATGTGAGGCCATATTTTTCTTCATGGGGGGAGCATTAGTATCAATATATTAATCATAATTTATTAATAATAATTTCGCATCTAAAACACGTGTTCGCTTTCTCTTTCTATCTCTATTTTGCCAGGTGTCTACACCTCCCTGTCTACTCATACCTTTCCTCCTAATCTCTATCTCTGGAGAAAACCAATGTATTTTTAATGACTGTGACATTTATGTCGGCCTTTTCTATCTCATGGGAATCTTCCTCTTCCTGCTGACCTTAACTTTGACCCACATTTGTAAGCCATGCCTTCGCTTCAAACTATGCCTTCCTACCTTTTAAAAGACATATTCATACTTCATTCAGGATCATTCTCTCAAGCGGCATCATTTCATCACTCAAGCGACACTCGCCACACAAGCAGCATTCTTTTACTCTCGGGCATTTCATCTAAGCATCAAAAGGCATTCATTTAGTCTACAATTCACCCACTGTAATCACATTCAGTTTTACCAAAGAACTAAACATACCAAGAAAACCCAAACTACTGCATCTCCTTACTCCACTTAATTACCCACCAAGCAATACAGTTTGCCTGCCACTCTCGCCATGGACTACCAGAAACCATTATAATACTGCCCCATACATGGGAAAAGAACACCTGGACTGGAACCTTTACAGTATTTCAGGGCAAGGAGTTCATCCAATGCACACTCTGTCCTGTAATTCAAGTTTATGCCACCTGATATATATATACATATATGTACACACACACACACACACACACACACACACACACACATATATATATATATATATATATATATATATATATATATATATATATATATATATATATATATACAGTGGTATCTCTTGATTCAAACTTAAATCATTCTTTTTGGCTGTTCAAATTGCGAAAATTCAAATTAGGAAACAATTCTTACCATTGAAATGAATGTAAAAATATTTCATCCGTTCCAATTTATTTTAAATAAAAAAATACTACACTCAACCCCAGCTATATCAAGAAATTGGTCCCTTAACATCACAATATCTAAAACTGCAATAGCCATTGTTAAGAAGTAATGGGAAAAAATAAAATTGGTCCTGACCCACCAGAGTGGCAATATGATTTAACATATTGGCACCTTGTTTTCCCTTCATCTCACCATAATTCATAAATATTCTTCACATTTTGTGAGTATAAAGTAAACACAGACAGGAAATCCTGAAAAAAAAAACAAAAAAACAGGCATAACAAAAGACTTACTTACTTCGGTGTGAAACTCCTGAGTCCCAATGAAGACTAGACAACCCTTCCCCAATGTGCCTGCCTCCATCCTATGCACTGAATACAGGAACAGATCGCGCAGTATTCCCCTCTCCCCCCTCCCTCCATCCTTATCCTTTGCCATTCGATACGCATACAGACCGAGTAGGCCGCCCAACCCCATTCCCTCCCTCTTCCAGCCACTCACCATCCTCTCTCCCTCCTCCCCTCCCCCCCTCTCTATCTTTCTTATCAAGTAGAATATATTCTCACAGCATCATTTCCAACAGGAATTATTTCAGGAAAAGTATGTATTATTGTACAAAACTGCAAATTATTATATTATCGTAGTTTGTGCAAATGACAATGACATTTAACAATTCATTCTTCATTGCTTGTTTTATTGTGAAAAATTAAAATAGCAGTGACCCTTCACAATAATTAAGCACCCAAGAGAATCATAAAAGAGGAAACCCCCCTCACCTGCACTTGACAGTGGTTACAGGGCTGCCATAACCAGCCAAGCAGCACTTATTTCAACCACAGAAATACTTACGGCTCAAAATTGTTGCAACAAAAATTGCCTAGCACATCTATGTTCTAAAATATAATACTACTTAGCTGAGGTAGCAGACGTTGGCGGTTTCAAGGCAAAAAGTTCTCTTGAATGGCCCGAATGTAGTAAGTCGGAGCAGTAAGGTAGTGTAGTGGAGGTAGACTGACTTGTTACGGACGTGAAACTGACGAGAGTAACGTGAGGAACGCCGGTCGTGATTTATATAACGCGCCACCAACGCCCTCTGTCTTATATTCCCGTAAACTTCAACTACTTAATTAGCTACTTGTTTTTACATGTCTCATTTATTAAGGAAACATTATTATTTATTTATTTATTATTAAATATATTTATTCGTATATATTCTTATTTGTAAGCATTATACTTGTTTTATTTACAAGCATTATTATACTGGTTTTATTTTTGCCTAGTTAAATTCCTAACATATTCCCCAGAGGAGATTGCGATTCCCCAAATCGCAATTAGGTAACTACTCTGGAGGTCAATTTATCTGTTTATTTATTTTAACTGAAGAGATGAAATGGGGATTTACTGTAGTAAGAGAGAGAGAGAGAAAGATGGAAATGCAACTCGGGGAGGTTGAGATCGCTGCTCATCTCATCCAAATAGTCATGCCCCTACCAACATCCTCACCTTTAGGAAAGGTGTAGCATTTTATCCTAAACTACTTTATCTCACCTTAACCTAGTCTTAAATTTAAACCTTATCCCCACCTTAAGCTAATACCTTAATACTATTAATTGCATCACCTTTAGTGAAGGTGTTGCATTTTCCTCATATCCTCACCTTCAGTGAAGGTGTAGCATTTTTTACTAACACTTGAACTTAAATCATAGAAGTCCTCACCTTCATGGGTGTAGCAGAAATTTATATTTACAAGTACTCTAAATCATCCCTAAGCATCATATTTACAAGTACTCTAAATCATCCCTAAGCATCTTATTTACAAGTACTCTAAATCATCCCTAAGCATCTTATTAAATCTATCAGTAGCCTTCCTTTTTGGCCTGGCCCCCCTGAGATTGTCACCGCCGTTCCGGACTGGGGTTACATCATTAGGGGTGTCTTCTTTGTCCCTATTTGAATCTCTACCAGCATGAGTTATGGTAAGTTCAAGGGGATAGAGATTACATATTGAGTGAAATTCTACTGCACCATTACTTTGTTTAAGTTGAACTGTTCTTATTTTGCCATCAAGCCCTTTCATTGTTTGCAATACTTTGCCCATTAACCAGAAGGGTCTGGGTTTATTTAATGATCTTATTAGTACGATATCCCCTTCTTTTATTTTATTTTCCCAAGAGCACTGGTATAGGTTTCTGCTGTGTTCTCTCAGGCTGAGGAGATAACTTTCGTACCACAATTTTTTAAAACTTTCAAGGACTAGTTCTTGTTCTTCTATGGTCTTTTCTAAGGAGGGCTGGCTTTGGTCGTCCACCCATATTTCACCATTACCCCCGCCCCAGTACCAGAGATGAGTCCCCATGAAGTTTCAGGAAGGAGTTAGGTGTTATGAACTCCAAGCTCTCAGAACTGGACCGGTATGTTAAAGGTCTAGAATTTATGGCTAGTTGGATGTTAGATAGAGAAGTCAACATCTCAAAATATGTTAACTTAGCCCTTCCTACTACCTTATACAGACAGGTCTTAAGCACCCTTATTAATCTTTCCCATGCAGCACCAATCCATGCAGAGTACAAGGGAATTTTTACATGCTTGATATTAATCTTTTCCAGTTCTTCCTGTACTTCTTTGGACTGAAGGGAACTTTCTAATATATTGCCACCCTTCAGAAAAGCTTTGGCATTATCACTGTACAAGTAATGTGGAATAGAGTAGCGGTTGCAAAATCTATGGAAGGCTAACAAAAAATTCTTAGTGGACATGTCGGGTAATAATTCAAAGTGGACAGCTCTAATGTTAAGGCATGTGAAACTCAGGACATAAACCTTAACCGAGTGACCACTATTTTCATCTCTGACCCAAAAATGGCCTGTATAATCCACCCCGACATGCTGAAAAGGTATAACCAGGTTCATTTGATGCTTGGGCATGTCTGTAAATTTGGGATATTTAAATGCTAAGGCATTGTACTTCTTACATATATGGCATGTGCTCAATACCTGCTTCACAGCCATTCTACCCTTGGGTATCCAGTACCCTTGTTCCCGTAAATAATTCAATGTAGTTCCTATGCCTAAGTGCTGCATTTTATTATGACAATCATTTATTATGAGTTTAGTTAACCTGTGATCCTTAGGGAGTAACACAGGATGGTGTATTTCATATTTAAAATATTGGCATTTGCTAATTCTACCTCTGGATCTTATAATGCCTCTGTCATCAAGGAATAAGTTAAGGTTAGATACCAGAAGTGGGATATTTCTTTCATTTTCATGACTTGGGTTCTGCAAAAATTTTAATTCATCTTGATAGCATTCTGTCTGAGCAACCTTAACCCAGTATTCTAAGGCCTTCTTTTTTGGGTTACAATCCTTTATTTTACTTAGAAATTTAAATAGGTAGGTGGTGCACTTCAACAAGTCCTCATAAGATGAATATTTATTTATATTAAGTATTCCTGTATTTATTTTAGGAGTTTGAGAGGTACAAGCAGTGCATATTTTACTCTTTAGGGAAGGTGCTATGCTCAACAGAGGATATTGAGGCCACAGTTGGTAATCATTAGTCAACCACTGAGGTCCTTCCAGCCAGAACTTTATTTTTTCTAAATATTTGCTATAGGTCAAACCCTTGGTAATTAAGTCTGCAGGGTTATGTTCAGTGTTTACATAGTGGTATGCTACAGGCATTTTGAATTTCTTATTTATTTCAGACTTCAGTCCTTCAGCTTCCGACACTCTGTTTTTTAGGAATTTAGATTTTACTTTAGTGTCCTTGGTCAAAAGCCAGTTTAACACCACCTGAGCATCCACACAAATATTAACGAACTGAATTTGAATGTTATTATAAGCCTCTAAAATAGTAGGTAAACATTTTAAGGCTAATATTACTGCCATAAGTTCTAGTGTAGGAATACTATGTTCCTTTCCTTTATTTAGTGGAGCTACTTTTGACTTAGAATGTAGGTATGTGCTTTTACCCTCTCCATCTAAAGCATAGGCCACAAACCCATATGCTTCAGCAGAACTATCACAAAATATATGTAGCCCATATGAATTCTGCTCATTTAAGGCTTGTCTTGGGAAATTCACTTCAGACAGCATTTCTAAATCTCTACTTAATTTTTTTCATTTCACTGCAAATTTCCTCAGGCAGGGTGTCATCCCAACCTTTTTCTAACTTCCATATTTTTCTCATCAAAAGTTTACCTCTTATGGTCACAGGAAGAGTGAAATTTAAGGGATCAAATAATTTGGATGTTTGAGATAGGATTTTTCTTTTAGTATTTGCTTCAGGATCTATTTTACAAAGAGCAATGTTCATTGAATCTTGCTGGACATTATATCTATATCCTAAAACCTTCTCTTCCTCACTAGTATGTTCTACTAACCTTCCATCATTAGCCATTTGGGTTCTCAATTCAGTTGAATTAGAATTCCAAGATCTCAAGGTAAATCCACCTGCTTTCATTCTCTCATATGCCAGATGATACAACTCTTGCATTTCATTAGTTTCATTTCCTGTCACAATCAAATTGTCCACATAAAAATTATTAGCCAAAATTTTACTCAATTTGTCATCAGGAAAGGTATTAGCATGGTGTCTCATTACATAATGTAACATGAAAGGAGAAGATGTAAATCCAAAAACTATAGTCTTGAACCTGTAAGTTACTAACTTATTTCCTCTCTTCCAAAAGAAACAAAATCTATTTTGGTCTACTTCATCCTTTAATTTGATCATTAGAAAGGCTTGTTTGACATCACTTAACATGACCAACTTATTGGTTCGAAAATAAAAAAGTAATTGAAGAATGCTGTTCATAAGATCAACACCTGGGTAAGCAGCCTCATTCAAGGATGGTAAATCTTTGTTTGTTTTCAAAGAGCAATTGAAGACAGGCCTGATCTTAGTGGTAACCTGTTCTTCCATTTTGATGACTGGTCTATGAGGGATCCAGATCTTTTCATCATACTGTGCAGGTTTTACTTCAATTTCTTCTATTATGCCATCATCCAACTGTTGATCAAATACAGCCTGATAATTTTCCAGTAAATTTTTTCTTTTTAAGTAATCCAAAGTCCTATCCAGCACCTTTAAAGCAACAAAATGATTAGATGGCACAGATTCTATTTTATCTTGATACCATGGCAGTTCCACATTATAATGACCATCTTTGAAAGAAATTCCTTCCTCAAACTTCTTTATTTGCTCACTCTCAAGGGAGACTAAATCTGCTTCAGTGGTTTTTATTCCCATTGATTCGAAGCTGAAAAGGTGTTCTAGTCCGTTTTCTACATCTGTATCCTCTAATAAATGTTCCAATGGGTTATAGTATGACTTTAAAGGATCCATCACTGCATTAACCATGGTCTTAGTTTTACTGCATAATTTAGCTTCATCTTTTTTAGCTAGAAGTCGCATTACAAACTGTCTCTCTGCAGGTGCTAGAAAGTTGAAGACATTACCTATAGGTGCTGCTTTATTGTGCATTACTAAACAACTGCCACCTAATTTTTCCTGCCATGATACAGATGTCATGTTTTGTAAAACATCTATTCCCAACAGCATATCCACCTGGATGTGTTCATGATTTACAGGTTCATAGAAATAGTCATCTAGCAATTTCATGTTATTCAGTTTGAATTTATTTATGACTGCATTCATTCCAGGGACATAAAATTTAATATCTAAGGTCTTGTCTACCAATAGAGGAACGAAGGCAATGCGATCATGTAACTTGATCCCTGTACTCATTTGCTTGAAAACCTTAGTTTCTTCTCCGATGTATGTACTCACATCACATTCCAAAGAAAACAGTTCACTTACATTAGGACACAGGTCTTGTGCTACAGACTCAGAGATATATGATCTTTGGCTACCAGTATCTACTAGGCACCTAACTTGTCTCATCATTTTGCCATTCTTTAGGGTTAAGGTCATGGTTGGAAGCATATGGCATGAATCAAAACTTCTCTGAGCCAAACATAGGCTAACATTTGTCTGCATTTGATATTTAAATTTGTCTTCTTTAAGAGCAGATGGGCATAGAGGAGTTATGTGTTCTTTAACATGGCAGTTTCTGCACTCATATCTGAGTTTACCTTGCTTTCCGAAACAATTATGCTCATTGTGCCCAGAGCCAGCACATCTGGTACACAAGGAAAGCTCATTTAACCTGGCTATCTTAGCTTCATAATTAGTGAAGTTATTGCATTGGCCTAAGGAATGTCCATGCCCTCCACATAATTTGCAAGTGAATTTAGAGGAGGTATTCTTAAAGTTTTGAAGTGTTCCTTTAAACCCTTCAATTTCTCGAAAAGTTTTGGAAGGTTTGAAATCAGTATGATGTGGCTTATAGCTGGCTTTACCAAAAGTCTTTGGTCTTACAGAAGAAGTTTTACTTAAGGTAGTGATGACTCTATGGTAATTATCTAGTATTTCAGTTATGCTAGGGTAATTCTTGTCTAATACATGAATGAATTCCTTTTTCACTACCACAGGAAGTTTATTAAAAATGATATGGCTAATGAGGGAATGACCAGCAGTTCCTGATTCCAGAAAGTCAAATCCATGGGTTTTCAAATCTGACAAATAAGATCTCATTTCATTTAAATAGATTTTAACAGAAGAATATTCTGGATCAAAGGTGGTATTAGGGTAAGCCTTAAGGATATTCTTATAAGTTTCATCTACCATAAATTCTTTGTCCAGAAACTCATTCTTGAGCATCTGAATAGCAATATCATAGTTTGTGTCAGTGATAGACAGATGTTTAACTACAGAGAGGGCATAATCCCTCAGATAACCAACTAAATAGGCTAGTTTAGTTGCATCAGTTAGCTGCTTTCTAGATCCAATGACATTGTTAAATTGATTTAAAAAAGTATTGAATGCAAATTTGTCCTTTTCCTTGCCTGTAAATGTGCCACAATTTAAAGGAGGTGGTCTTCCTTCTCCAACAGACATTTGTGACATTAGGTTTATTAAATCTTGAGAGGTTACATTACTTTGTGCAACTCCTGACATTCCTGAAGCTTGATTTTGGTTAGTTACTGCATATTGATCTAATTCAATTTCTATGTCCACATCATATTTAATTTGGTCTTCAACTTCGGAAACATAGAAACTTTCATCCACACTCTCCAATTCACTCTGGACCATTACATCATTTATTTTTTCATTAAATTGCTGAACCTGATTCATCTCTTTATCTATTTTACTTCTCAAATTATTAGTTAAAGAGTCTGACAAAGCATTTTTATTCTTCATTTCTTTTAATTGTTTCAGTAAGAGTGTAATTTTTCTTCTGTATACACCCCTACCTGTTCTAAGATTTTTTATAGTTTCCCTAGCTTCTCTGTCTTCCTTAGGAGGCATGGTTCTTTACAGTGTAACTAAAATAATTAATTTAAAAAACTAAGGGCAATTAAATTTTTGTTCTCAATTTAGAATTATTTTCAATTAGTCAGCCCAATCGTTGTCACTGGCTATTCAATTGAATAAGGCCACTGCCACAAAGGGTTGACTACTAATTCCTGGCATAATTATTAATTATTAATTAGGCTTATTCCCGATAATGCTTGTAAATAAAACAAGAATATGGAATAATTATGAATAGAATAGTTTTTTGCCTTGAAAATATATTGTGAAAAAGTAAAATTAACAGTGACCCTTCACAATAATTAAACACCCAAGAGAATCATAAACGAGGAAACCACCCTCACCTGCACTAGACAGTGGTTACAGGGCTGCCATAACCAGCCAAGCAGCACTTATTTAAACCACAGAAATACTTACGGCTAAAAATTGTTGCAACAAAAATTGCCTAGCACATCTATGTTCTAAAATATAATACTACTTAGCTGAGGTAGCAGAAGTTGGCGGTTTCAAGGCAAAAAGTCCTCTTGAGTGGCCCGAATATAGTAAGTCGGAGCAGTAAGGTAGTGTAGTGGAGGTAGACTGACTGGTCACGGACGTGAAACTGACGAGACTCTAACGTGAGGAACGCCGGTCGTGATTTATATACCGCGCCACCAACGCCCTCTGTCTTATATTCCCGTAAACTTCAACTACTTAATTAACTATTTGATTTTACATGTCTCATTTATTAAGGAAACATTATTTATTTATTTATTATTAAATATATTTATTCATATATTTTTATTTGTAAGCATTATTCTTGTTTTATTTACAAGCATTATACTGGTTTTATTTTTTCCTAGTTAAATTCCTAACAAGGCATGAGTCTATTTCATGTCATGAGGTTGGATGTTAGTCACCTGTTCACATAAATGAATTGGATGAAATTTACCAAGCATTAGTTAATGCGATGGACCTGTGCTGTGAAGAATTTGGAAGCCTTAATGTTAAGAAATGCAAATACACATAATACCTGGCTGGAACAGAACTGTAAAACCATTGTATGCTGAATTTAGGGAAAATTATAAGCAGTGGTTGAGGAAAGGTAAACCAAAGTATTCTAATGAATATGATGTGATGGTGCACAGCAGGAAGGTGTTCAAAGATGCACTAAGGCAATGTAGAAATAACAAGAAGTCAGAGATATCTCAGTCAATACAGGAAAATTTGAAAAACAAAAATATGATCCAATTTTGGAAAGAAGTAAAATCCCAGTCAAATAAAATAAAATCTTCAAAGGTTATTGATGGTGAATGTAAAACTTCTGATGTGATTCAGATTTTTGAAAAGAAATTTATTCCTAAATATGATGAAGGAAATGATGAGGAGGAGACAGAATTCATAAGATGCTTAAAAATAGTGTGGGGAAAAGCAAGAAAATTTAATCCAGTCTTATCTATTGAAAGGCTTAGAGATATTATCAGCAATATGAATAAGGGAGTTGGTCATGATGGATTTCATTCAATGCTTTTGAAACAGTGTTCAGATGAGTTGTCGTATATGTTGTCATGTTTCTTAAATGCCTGCTATTCACATTGCTATATTCCAGTACACATGTTAAGGGGTGATATTACACCAATAATAAAAAAAACAATAAAGGTAATTGTTCAGATTCTAATAACTACAGGCCAGTAATGGTGTCTTCTTCATTGTTGAAGATTTTAGAACTTCATTCATTGGATATTTTAGATGAAAAACTTGTATGGATTTTAAACAGTTTGCTTTTACAAAGGGTATGTCCACTTCTGATGCATGTTTAGTGCTTAAAGAAACAGTTAACATGTATATGAAAAATAGGGGTAGTGCGTGCGTATGTTTTATGAACTTATCTAAAGCATTCGATAGAGTGGATCATATCAAATTAAGAAATATTTGATTGAAGAAAGGTCTACCTCCTGACATTGTATTATTACTAATGAACTACTTGTGTAATCAATATGGTAGGATTATTTGGCAAGGTAAAAAGGGAGAATATCAAAGAATACCAACTGGTGTAAGACAAGGGGGAATACTTTCACCAATGTTGTTTAAATTATATATGGATAATATTCTAAAGGAGTTTGGCCAAGTTGAAAATGGATGTCAGTTAGGACCTTACAGACTAAATATTTTAGCCTATGCAGATGATGTTGCAATTCTTGCTAATAATGAAAACAATCTAGTGGAATTCTGTAATGCTTTTGAGGAAAGAATTGAAGATTTGAAGTTAACAGTGAATCAGGATGTATGATTTTTTGTAGTCATAAAAGAAAAAGACCAAAGTTTATTGATAAATATGAGGTAGTAGACTCGTACAAATATCTTGGACATGTAATTCACCAGAGTCTACATGATGAAAGTGATGTTGAATTAAGAACACATTACTATTTTTATTCAAATCATACTGTTTGCCAAATTATGGACTTCCATTATGGAATTCAAGCAAAATAATCTCTAACAGATTCTTCAAGGCCTTTGTAATAGCATTCTCTGATGCTATGAAGAAAATGAGTAAAGTACCTCGGCACACTAGTAGTCATAATTTGGCAAAAGACCTTCACATTCTTTTATTTAATCATTATTTTATATTTGTACAATGGTGATATTTTAAATCTCTTTTTAATAGGAGAAATATGATTTTAAAGATTGGACTGTCATGTGTTTTTAGAGGATACCATTACAACAGTCTTAGGATTCTTGTATTGAAAAAAATACAGTGTAAATTTTGATGAATGTGAATTGGACATATTGATGGCACGCCTCTCTTGGGTACAAAATCATGAGTCATGTACGGGTACTTAACTAAGGTGACTTTAAGGATAAAGATATATATTTGGGATTGAATGCTTGCATTTTTTATATTGTTTATAATTTTTTAATGATAATTTTAATTTTATACAATATTATCTTTGCATTCTCTTATCTTAATCAGTAATTGTGAATAATTTTAATGCGTGTTATGTGTTGTTTTTATAATTGTATCGAAGATTGTAATTAACTTATCTATTAATCTTATGTACGTTGCTAGTACGAAATAAAGAATTTGAATTGAATTGACTACTACTACTGTTATAATCACTACTACAAATTCTGATTCATACTACTAATAGTTCCATTAATATATTACCTATTATTTGTCATTATAATTACAATGGTTTTCTTTGCTCACATTGTTTTTCATATTGCACTTTTGGTTGTTGTTGATTTTGTTGTTGTTGATTTTTTGTTGTTGTTGTTATAGTTATTATCAATAACATAACCTTCAATTGATATTATTGTCATTGTTATTGCTATTATCATTATTATTATTATCATTGTTATAGTTATTATCAATAACATAACCTTCAATTGATATTTTATCATTATTATGCATTATTATTGTTATTATAATAATAATAATAATAATAATAATAATAATAATAATAATAATAATAATAATAATAATAATAATAATTATAATAATAATAA
>CM035223.1:3877078-3960872 GCA_020233015.1 Callinectes sapidus
GAGAGAGAGAGAGAGAGAGAGAGAGAGAGAGAGAGAGAGAGAGAGAGAGAGAGGGGGAGGGAGGGAGAGAAAGCCAATCTAATTTCTTTATCTAATCCTCGTTCTGTTTTTATTTCTTATAGGTTTGCGAAGATAGTTAAGGAGCACAACCTGACGTCTGAGCAGATTTACAACGCCGACAAGACTGACCTGTTCTACCGCTGTCTGCCAAGAACCACATTTGCAGGTGAGTCGGAGGGAGGCATGAAGGGGTTCAAACAGAGCAAGGACAGGCTGATAGTTCTGTGCTGCGCTAACATGGCTGGTACGCACAAAGTCAAGTTGTGTGTGGTTGGCAAGCACAAGAAGCCACGTTGTTTTAAGAACGTGAATTACCTGCCTGTCAATTATCATAACTAATGAAGTGCTTGGATGACAGCTGAAATTTTCCTTGACTGGTTCAAGCATTGCTTTTTGCCATCTGTCAAAGAAAATCTGAAGAAAAGTGGTCTCCCAGAGGACAGTAAGGTAGTTTTGTTATTAGATAATTGTAGAGCTCATCCACCAGCAGAGGAACTTGGTGTGGGAAATATTTTTGCTGTATATTTGCCCCCTAATGTCACAAGTGTCATTCAACCCATGGATCAGGGAGTCATTCCAAATTTTGAGATAAACTATCATAAGAGTTTCCTTCACAAACTTGTTAACCCTTATGCACGATCGTGGCATTTACGTTACGCCCCGTCAGGCACGATCGTGGCGCTTTTCAAATCAGGCGCGTATTTTGTGCCGGGGAGTTTGCTTATGTTTGAGGCTATCCTTCATACATCAAGACCTGTCATTGGCCCATTGTTTTCAAGATGGTGGACGCTTAGCCAATCACGTATCAGCTTTTACAAGGGTTTGTTTGTGTTGTTGTGAAGGCGGCAGACGTGACTGTGGTAAGTACACAAATGTGAGTGTGCTGTATTTCATGATTTTTTATCAATTTCTAAGCGAGATAGAAGATATACATGTATTTCCATTGGTAAGTAAGTACTTCAGAAACATATTATGATGCATGACAATACTGACTGTTGTTATTTTTGTCTTGTTATTGGCTTAGATAAGAGTGCATGGTGCTGGCATGATGGAGTCTGATGAAGAGGGTGTGGTGACACTCAATGTTTCTAACCTCGAGGAAATTGAGTTTGATGACTATGCTGACACCAGTGAGGAGGAAACAAACATAGATGACTTAGCTATCGATGAAGTAATAAGTGAAGACGATTCTGATACTCTGACAGCAAGCAGTGGAAGTAGTAGTAGTGATGGTGAGACTAGTCAGTCAGCTGGTGCGTCGTCTGCACAGGCGGAAAGGTGGGTGTCAGTGCAAGGTGATGCTGGGCCTCCTCCTGTTCCATTTACAGGAGCCAGTGGACTCAAACATCCACCCAAGAGTGATGCCATGCCCACTGAGTATTTTAGAATGTATTTCACCAGTGACATAATAGACAAGATGGTTATGGAAACAAATAGATATGCAGAACAGTGGATTCATGAAAAGGCCAAATACCTAAGTGAAAAGCCGAGGTCTTTGGTACATTTATGGATCAAACAAGGTAAAACAGAGCCAGGAGAGTTTATGGCATTTCTAGCAGTGATAATGAATATGGGGCTAATTAGAAAACCAACTCTCAGGTCATACTGGGACTGTTCTAACCCCAGTCAGTCAACTCCCTGGTTCAATGCTCACCTCGGTAGGGAAAGGTTTGAGCTGCTGCTAAAGTTTATTCACTTCAATGATAACACAAAGATGCCTCCAAAAGAAGATTCTGCTTATCAGTTATACAAAATCCAGCCTCTTATAGACCATTTTCAGAAAGTGTTCAAGGATAATTATGTCCCAGAACGCAAAATTTCTATTGATGAGAGCATGATTGGGTTCCGGGGTAAAACCCCTAATTTGAGGCAATATATGCCTAATAAGCATCATGCACGCTTTGGGTTGAAGGTGTGGTGCCTGTGTGAAGCTGAGTCAGGATACACTGTAACCTTTGAAGTGTACAAAGGAAAAAAACATTTGCCAGTCAGTGAAGAGGGTGTCACGTATGATCTTGTGATGAGGCTTCTAGCTAAGGCAGACGTCTTTTACCGTGGTTACCATCTTGGTTTAGATAATTACTTTTCTTCACCTAAATTGTTTCAGGATTTGTGGCAGAAGCATACTACAGCAACAGGTACAGTACGGACTAACAGGAAAGGGCTGCCTGACGAAGTTGTGCGTGCAAAGTTAGGACAACATCAGGTTTCAGAGCGAAGAAAAGGACCTTTACTCTGTGTAGCATACAGGGATGGCAAAAAGACCCCTGTGCTTCTCTCTACAGTGGCCAAAGCAGGGTTCACTACTGTGCAAAGGCCACAAAAAGGAGACAAAGAGTTACCTTGCATTGTAGAAGACTACAACAAAGTAATGGGAGGTGTCGATCTAAAAGACACAAAGCTGTATGCATATCTTGGGGAAAGAAAAACATTGAAATGGACTGTAAAGAGTGCTTTGTCCTTGTTTGGTACAGCTTGTCTCAACAGTTACAAAGCATATAAAAAAAACACATCTCATACACCCATTCTTTCAAGGTACCAGTTCATGATCAACATCATTGAATCACTTGCTGGCAAATACACTACACCAAAAACCATCAAGGTACGCCGCAATAAAGTGCATATCCAAGCCAGCAGAGTCTCACCCCAGTCAGTAGCTGGTCCTTCTCATGCAATATTATCACCAGATGTTGATCATGACATGAAAAGACTGCCTGTAGGCAAGAAGAAGGACTGTGCTGCTTCTCATGCTAAACGCGTGAGAACCTGCTATATGTGCCCCAAGTGCAACAAGGGTTTTTGCCCAGAATGTTTCCCAAGCTATCATAAGCAGCTCAGGGAATAATCTACATACACTCTTACAGTATATCCATTTATGATTGGCTTCAAATGCTTGCATTGCTATTTTTGGGGAAAAATTTGCATAATTTTTTTTATTTTGGTTTACCATTTTCAATTTTTCAGTTTTTTGTCAGTTCATATTCTTTTTCTGTCTTTTATGAATAAAACATTTCAAAAAACATTTTGTAGTCTTTATAGCATGTAATCCAAAGTATATTTGGATAATTAGTGAATCAAATTAGTAAGGATGAGAAACCTCTTCATGTTCATGCTGTCCTTCAATTCTTCAATTTTTATTATATTACATTATACTTTATTTTTCATAATGAATACAATATATCAAAGGAAAACTTCTTATCTTTCAAATAATATGTAATTCATAAGCTTTGTTGACTTTTTATTGCAAAAATTGAAGCAAATAAAAAAATATCCTTGTAAATTTATTTTTTCCTCAAGTTTTTCACCTTTGTATATTTTTTTTTCATGCATATATAAGTTACATTTGTTCAGTAATTATTATACCACAGCAAAGAGCAACTTCTAAGCTTTCTAATG
Source organism: Callinectes sapidus (assembly GCA_020233015.1). Taxonomy (NCBI): domain Eukaryota; kingdom Metazoa; phylum Arthropoda; class Malacostraca; order Decapoda; family Portunidae; genus Callinectes; species Callinectes sapidus. The sequence continues at coordinate 3,880,535 of CM035223.1, forward strand.
ATATATAACTGTCCCAGTTTTTGTTAAAATAATTTGACTGAACACTAAAAGAATCGAGGAAACTCTTTTTAACATTTGCTACCCGTTTTTTATCTACGCATCTTTAAACCGTCCGCTCATTTTATTCCGGGGCATAAGGGTTAATTATGAGGACGGCACAACCCCCGAGTTCCAAAAACAGTTTAATGTTAAGGATGCGATATTCATGGCTTCACTTGCTTGGCTAGACGTTAAAAGGCAAACATTGATGCGATGTTGGCACAAATTGTACCCTTTGATGATGTTTGATGATGAGAATGATGAGGAGTTTGAAGGGTTTGGAGGTGGCATGAAAAATTCGGTGGTGAGTGAGCTGAGGGAAATGGGGGGAAATGTGCAACTTAAAGTGACAAATGAAGCGTTACAGGAATGGGTGGACGTGGACGAAAATCAGGCCGTAACATTCACTCTCACAGATGAGAAACTTATCAACGCTGTAGTAGAAGATCATTTAGAGAAAATTAGTGATGATAATGATGATGATGATGATGATAATGAGCCTAAAGTAACTTGGGAACAGGCTGTGAAACACATACTTTGTCAGGTTTGCTGAGCAGTGCACATACATGTCAACCTGAGATGTTATGACCCTACACTGCATTGAGAATGAGTTTTTGCTGCAAAGAAGAAGGAGCTGCAAACAAGGAGACATTAGAAACTATTTTAAAGTAGTTTGTAAGGGAAAAGAAGTGAGGCAAACAAGTACAGAATCTGATGATGTTGATGACCCGGAGGGTGTTGAGTGAGAGGTGTGGGGAGCAAAAAAGTGTCACAAACACTCGTACATTTTCATATCTATTGTATGCTATACTTGTTGGCTAATATTGAATAAAGCAAATAAGTGTATACTTAATTTTTGTAACCCATCAACTTATTTATAAGAAGAAAGTATTAAAGAGAATGTTAGTACAGTAGTATTGTGTGTTGGTGAGTGTGAGATGGCAGCACAGGTGGCAATGCGCGGCACGGCGATCAGCTGATCTTTGTTATGATAAGATGCGTGAGTGTAGGGTGGTGATTGTGGACATAATTTCACTTCTATTCAAGTATCCGGCAACTTCTGTTATCCGGCATGTCGGCGGTTCTGTTGATACCGGATAAGAGGGATTTTACTGTATACTTGCTCTCTGCCCAACGTAAAGTCCACTGAGCTTCGTCATTGTGAGTTGAAGAATGAGTGCCCCCCTGGTGAAAAAGGTATGCCAAAGCTGTAGTGTTCTCTGCAACACTCCCACTGTCTTGCCCTGGAGAAGGTGTTGGAAATGAAGGAGAGCGAGCCAAACTGCCACAGCTCCAGGAGATACATGTAGAGAGCAGACTATTCCTTGGACCACAGGCCACTTGCAGTGTGATGAAGGAGAGAGCAGCCCCAACCACAAGTGGAAGCATCCGTGTACAGCAGGAAATCTGGAAACATGTCCCGGAGATCCCTGTTGACAAGAAGAATGGACTACAACATCCACCACTGTGAGTCTATGGGGTTGTCAGGAATCCAGCTGATCCGCACCAAATTGTCCTGCGAGCGTCGGGAAAGCCTTCAAAGGAGGAGTCAGAATGTTGACTTCCAGGAAGACCAGCTCCTGAGCTGGATGTAAGCATGACTTGTCAAAGTTGATGCGGATTCCTAGCTGGGCCCATAGCCATACCAGGACTTGGGTCGAGTTGAGAGCCTCTTGGTAAAACGATGCCAAGAAAAGCCAATCCGCTAGATATCAGAGAAGCTGGATGCCCTGCTTAAGCAGCTCCATGAAACAGGGGCCATGATCCTGGTGAACACCTGTGGAGCTGTAGACAGGCTGAAGCATGGGGCCCTGAACTGGAGCACACAGCCCTCCCAACCGAATCAAAGAAACAGAGGGCTCAGAGGATGTAAAGGAACCTGGAGATATGCATCTTTCCGGCCAACCAACACCATCCAGTCATGCTGGTAGACAGCTGCCACCACCATCTGGAGAGTTTCTATTCAGAACTTTGTAGTGAGGACATAGCGGTTGCGGAAGGAGAGGTCGATGACTGGATGAAATCCCCTCATCACCGCGGGGACCACAAAAGCTGACTGTAGAACCCGGGTGTGGATGTTTCTCCACAAGTGGTGTCCCCTGTTTATGCTTCAGTTTTATGAGTGCCTTGCCTGCAGCCTCAGTGAGCGACACCGAAGCAACCTGCTGCTCTTGAAAAATAGCGTTGTCCACATTATCAGAGTCGAGCAGAAGATCTGAGTCCACGTCTGACTGGTGGAGCTGAGCCTTTGAAACTGAAGTGAAACGATGAGGAAGATGTGAAAGATAAGACTCCCTCCTCGTTGCCCTCATGTTGGCAAGGGTGAAGGCTGTAATCCTGTTGTGGTCCTGTAGCCTGGCCCACCATAGCCTGCTGAATACTCAGTACAATTTTCTGTAACATGGGCCCCATCACTATCCGACATGAGAGAGACAAAAATAAGCCAGAACAGGAAGTTCCTCATGTCTAGATAGGAGAGAAGGGCCTGATCCAGATGCACCATCTTCCCTTGAGGCATAAAGATGTGCAGTTCACTGCATACAGTCAGGTGAGGAAGCAATTCCGGGTTCACCTTCGCAGGACAACCTCTACCCTTGTCACTGCTAGTCTGGTAGCATCTGTAGTACTGTTGGGCTGGGTACTTGGCAAATGAGGGCTTGGTGAACTCACTGGCATGGGCCAAGGCCTCAGAGGCTTACGAAATCATAAAATCAATGGACTGTGCCCGCCTCAAATGAGGAGTGTTGGCAGGAACTTGCCCATGCTCCATGCCCAGAAGGGGGCAGAGTTTTAAGAAACAGGACCACGAGCTTCTGGAAATGTCTTGCAAATGAAGTCCATCATGACCATGAAACAAGGGGAGGGATCTGGCATACCATCGTCTGCATCTGAGGAATTAACCTCCCTGTCTGCACCAACATTGTACCTGTCCCTACCCTGAAAAATGGAGGGACCAGAGACAAAAGGCAAAGGAGGTGGGAAAACAGTGTATTGGCCATGTACTGACCCCAGCCTATGAGAGTGAAACTTGGCTCCGTGAAGCTTTAGAGTGTGGTGCTGAGTGGTGGTGGTGATGATGCACCATTCAGGTGCCGTGGACCTATCCCCTTGTTTCACGGCCATGATGGACAGGACTGCAGGCTTTCTGCAGTAGTCTCTCCATTCCCAGATCCCATGGCCATGGCAACAGATGCCTTTCTGTTCTCCTGAGATCACATGGAACTCTATGCCTTCCCCCCCATTTCTGGCAAGCAGGCATCTCCTCTCCAAACTCTGGTCATCACAGGGGATGTATGTAATACTCTTTGCTCCATTTCAGGAGCAAGGAGTGGTTCCCAGACCTGCTGCAGGTTCCATGTGATCTCAGGAGAGCGGAAAAGCATCCGTTGCAATGGCCATATCTGGTGCGAAGTGTTCCACGAGGGGCATACCCCATACCCACCACAGGGCCTAACAGACCTCATGGTGGAGGGTCCACTCTGATAGAATCTGCCACTATGTTACAAAACCTACTGATGAATGCGGCTAGAAAGAAATTGATTTTCTATCCACCCAACGCCAAGTCCACTGAGCTTCGTCGTTGAGAGCCTAAGACTGAGTGCCCCTCTGGTGAGGAGGGTATGCCAGGGCTGTGGTGTTCTCTGTAAACACTCCCACTGTCTTGCTCTGAAGAAGTGTTGGAAATGAAAGAGAGTGAGCCAAACTGCCCAAAGCTCCAAGAGATAGAAGTGGAGAGCAGACTCTTCCTCAGATCACAGGTCACTCGCAGTGTGATGAATGAGGAAGCAGCCCCAATCATGAATGGAGGCATCCATGTACAGCAGGAAATCTGGAGACATGTCCCGGATATTCTGGCTGGCAAAAAGATTGGACTGCAATGTCCACTAGTGTAAGTCCACGAGATTGTCAGGAGTCCAGCTGATCCACACCAAGCTGTCCTGTGCATGTCATGAAGTCTTCAAAGGAGGAGTCCGAATGTTGACTCCTAGGGAGCCCAGCTCCTGAGCTGGATGTAGGCTTGACTTGTCAAAATTGATGCTGATTCCCAGCTGTTCAAATAGCCATAGCAGGACCTGGGTCGAGTCAAGTACCTCTTGATAAAACAATGCCCAGAGAAGCCAAACAACTAAATATTTGAGGAGCCAGATGCCCTTCTTGTGCAACTCTATAAAACAGGGGCCATGATCCTGGTGAACCCATGGGGAGCTGTCAAGTAGTGTCTCCTATTTAGGCTTCAGTTTAATGTGTACCTTGGCCTCAGCCTTAGTGTGCGACACATGAGAAGAGTCGAGGAAACAACTGTCTGTCTCCCCTCACATTGGTTTTTTAATGTCTCGGGACGATGGAGTGTCCACAAACGTTGTACGCTTACCCGGTAGTGTTGGGTGGTGGACCAGATACGAAATGCAAAGGTAGTGGAAGGCCATGTTTTGGCCATGCACTGACTCCGGCCCACGAGATCGAACCTTGGCATTGTGAAGCCATAGAGATTGGTAGTAGGTGGTGGTGGTGACCATACGCAGCCGAGGGGGCACCATCGTGTCCAACCTCTCGGGTGCTGTGGAAGAAGGAGAGAGGTGACACGGCATAGCATCGTGCTCCCCAACTCCCGTGGACAGAGTGACTGGAGACGATGCTACAACCACATCTGGGTCCTGAGCCAGGGAACACGGTGGAACCCACCACCTGTTTCCCCCCCATTAGCTCGGGACCATTCTGGGAAGGACAGGGCATCCATAAACGTGGTACACATACCAGACCGAACCTGGTCGTGTAGCAGTAGCATGTGGTGCTGGGTGGTGGTGGTGACAATGCACAGGTGAGGGAACACCATAGTGTCCAGCCCCTGGAGTGCCATGGACGAAGGAGAGGGGTGATGCGGCATAGCACCATGCACCCCAACTCCCGTGAACAGAGTGACTAGAGTCGCTTGACGCTCCTTGTCGTCACAAGCTGTCTGACCCTGACCTAAGAGTCCAAGATAGGTGAGTGGGTCAAATACCCTCGCTACAGCCACATCTGGGTCCCGAGCCTGGGAAAGCGGTGGCGAACCAGCCTGCATCTCTCCCTCCCCCTTGGCCTGGAACCATTTCGGGAACGATGGGGCTTCCTGAGGCATGGTCTGCCTACCCGACCAAACCCTCGATGGTTCGTGTCCCAGGTTACCTTCCCATACCCTCTCAGCTGGAAGTGCCTTTGCAGTCTACTGGGTGCCGCACATTTTGGGGAGGTTGGTCTAGAACTAGTCAGACACTCTGCCTGAGACAACTAACTAGCTGGAAGGGAAGCCAAGTTATGAGGCATGCAGTCACTTAGGAAGAAATAATCTCATAAAACATAGACTGTAGCATATAGCCATGTGTAGAGAGGCAAGTTGGCCCTCCAGTACAAGCAAGTGGCTCTCCAATGGGAGCATCCAAATCCTGGGGGTGGCAGAATCAACCGAGATGAGCGATTCTACACACTCCCTCTCAGTGACAACATCACCAAAACCATCCCGACCCCCATGGATATTCCCAGCACTCCACTCACCTCAAAGCGTCAATACATTAACCACAGCATGTAATACATACAGAAAGGTTGTCATGGGAGCACTAGGCAGGACCCTGTTGCAATCCTGCCGGGCACAGGTGCGCTTGGAGGTACCACAATGGCCGACTGGAAAACACAGCTGGCGTAGTCTCGGCCACCACAACATATTCAACAAGTGACTCAAGCCGCTACCCTCACCATCACCAACAGTGTGGGATGGAAGGGAAGCTGGTCTCAGCCACACACAACATTGGAAGACATGAAGCACAATACCGACAAGAAATAAAAAAAACACAAGAAGAGATACAACGTGTAGCTACAATGATGTCAGTAGAGAAAGTTAAGACAAGGATGGTTATTGGAGGGAAGAGACAGACAGATGCAGCAGCAAGTGCAAGGGGGGGTTGTTTTTACACACAGACAGACAAAGGAGACAATGTGTTCATTGCCTATAGTAGAAGGAACATGTATTGTGTGAAATAATTATAATTTCCCCTTTATGCTCCATTCATAGATACTGTCTATATAATTTTGTAACCCAAAACAATCCATCTGGTTTTTCATAACTTTTAACAATTTAGAATCATCAACAAACAAATCTATGTAACTAGTCACACCACACTGCACATCCCATACCTCATCCCCCTTGCATGTGAACCACACTCCATGTATGGAGTGTGGTTCACATACAAGGTAGGGATTCCACTCATACCACTCTTTCAAATATAGTGAAATCGAAAAGCTTTTAATCTTATCAACTTCTCTCTTCTAACTGAATGTCTTGAGTCTTCCTCATTTCCACAATGTTGCATCTCTTGCTATCTACAATCGCTATTGTCTTGCTAACTGCTTTTCAGATCTTTCTCACTGTACACCTTCATTATTTACAGTCCTGCCTGCTTCTGTAATCCGACTTTCCTATGATTTGAACTTTTCAAGAGAAAATTTTTTTTATGATTCTTTTGATATTTGAGACTGGCACCTCAGCAGATATTTTTTTCATTGCTGTTTTGTCATCTCTTGGCCAGTGCTTTTCATATATAAAAAGCAAAATAACATCAATAACAAATAAGAAGATAAAAGAAATAAACAGAAAATAAATAAAGTTGAAGAAGTAGATTAAAGTTTAATAAAAATGGAATGACAAAAGAAAAAAAATTAATAGTTAATAATTCATCTGAAAACATTGGTAGGCAAGTGGAATAAACTTAAGTTTATTAGCACCCAATCTATAAAGAGTTGTTAAACATCAGCCATATGTATCAATAAAGATGATGGTGGATATGGTAAGGCAGGTTTCATACAGGAATTGCTACATGTGGGTCTACTGGTTTCTTGCATTTTCCCATGCAGCTTCCCTATTTTCTTATATTCTGGACTTTCTTCCTTATACAACATTTTTTATTATCATACCTTGGTCAGATTCTCCACTGCTGCACGGGCAGCTCCAGTATGAGCCATGAGAGGAAAACCTCGAAACATGTCAGCAATAATATTGATAATCACACCGCCATGCTGTGCCATCCACTGTCGATGAACTATAAAATAAAATTGTCCAACATTAGAATATATTAAGAAAATATATACTACAATTCACTCCAAACTGAATAAATATAAAACAATACACAGCTATTTTCACCAGTAACATGGTGGACTATAAGATATACATTTGCAAAGCAATAAAAGCACATCATCTTTTATCCAAAACTTTTAAAAATCTAAATCTGTATGTATTCTGAAATCAGGTAGTTAGTCCTTGTAGTTGAAAAATACAGTAACCTTTGCTTATGCTGGAAAAACTTGGGGACATGGCTCATTCAACATATACAAAGATCCAAGTTACCTGAGAGATTTATTTTCACATTTTGCATATCCATTACCACTAACAGTTAAAATGGTCTATGTAATACAGTGGGGCTGCCTGTAATGTGTTTTTTTTACAATGTGATTTCTATCTAACACTGTATGGACTCAGAACATTGATTTGATCTAGAGTGGTGTCAGTATGGTGGCAGGTCTTGCATTGGTGGGGGTATGGGAGAGCTGTGGCTTGCATGCCAATGTGTGGTGGACTCCATGGCAGAGCGGTCTAATTTCATAAATCAGCATGATAATTTTTATTTAAAGTCATGCAACTGTATTTGAATAAGTCAGTCTGGCACAATAATCAATTTCTATAATTTGACCCCAAAATGTGACTGTACCTGTGAGCAGAGCAAATCAATATGTATGTGAGATATGTGTTGTTTGGGTAGCATGGGAGTGCGTCTCTCCTAACTCGGTGGCACCACCCACTCATGCCCTCAGCTGCCTAGAAGCCAAGGAGGGGGTCAGATGCATGCTGTTCTGCTAGGCTATGTTTGCTAATAAATAAAACTGTTGTATATTGAGGTATTATTTCTTGTTACTTAATTTTCAAAACCCCTCTCCAAGGATTTCGTGATGTGAAGATACCCCAGAATTGAGGAATTTTGCTGATAAAAGCGTAAGAAAGTGTTGAACAAGGCACCTCTGGACAAGACACTTTGATGAATTTGTCCTATTTTTCTTTTTTTAAATGTATCTACTATTAATTAGAATTGTCTGTGAAAACGATGCCAATCATGAAATAAATAGGTAAGTTATACAGTACTGAAATCTTTAAATACCTGTCTCACAAAATACATAATTTTAACATTAAAAAAATTCTCAAACATTTAAAAATGATTGAAACTTCTTGTTAACATTCATGTTAAAACATATTGGTTGTGCCTTCATCGTTTAATTTAGTTTTTTTCAATAGAGTGAAAAACTTGAGTGTTATGTAATTTTATTGTAGAAGCAGGTGTCTCTAAGACTAAAAATAACACCATAGGAAGTTGTGACGTAATGAAAACCATTATGACGTGATACAGTCACACGGCATGACATACCACATTCTCCTGTTCACCTAAAGTCGACATTGATCATTTCCTTATACCTTAAAAGTTTCAAGTTGAAAGGCCATATACTTTGAAAAAAAATGTCTTTTTTTGTGTCAAAGGGTGCGCCGCCCCTTAACCCATTCTGTACGGGGACGTGTTTTTATATTCATTCTGCGAATTATTGGACAATTTTATACAGCTTCAGAAACTTGTATGGGGATTAGGATAGTGAAAACTCTGGCTATTCATCTTTTCACCTCCACAAACCTTTCCTAATGTCAATAAAATCGCTTAATCACACCAAAAACTCGGGATAAAAATGGGTTCCCGTACTGAAGGGGTTAAGAATTTGCTAAAATTACCACAAACTATTTGATTTATAGGTATCAATCATTGAACTTTTTAGTAGTAAATCAGTCATTTGGATATATAAACACACACATATACAGGTACCTCTCATTTTACACTCGTTTGGTTTACGCCTTTTCGCATTTACGCATAGTCCAAAATCAGAAAAAATATCTATTTGCGATTTTTTTTCATTTTTACACAATTTTTCATTGGATGACAACTACAGTTTATCTATATGTATTTATTATGCTAATATAAAACCACATGTGCAGTGTTTTATACAGTTTTGAAGGTTTTATGATTCACTGAGCCACAACATGTTCAATGTTTTAGGTTTATTTGATGAAGGAAACATTATTGTTAGGTAATGGAAACCTTAATACAGGAGTACCTCTTGATTCAAACTTAATTCGTTCTTTTTGGCTGTTCGAATTGTGAAAATTCGAATTAGGAAGCAATTTTTACCATTGAAATTAATGTAAAAACATTTAATCCGTTCCAGTTTATTTTAAATAAAAAATACTACACTCAACCCCCAGCTATTGTGAGAAATTGGTCCCTTAATATTGCCGCAATAGCAACTGGAATTATTTCAAGAAAAGTATAAATTATTGTATAAAAATGCAAATAATTATAATATCGTAGTTTGTGTAAATGACAATGATATCTAACAATTTATTCTTCAATGGCTGTTTAAAGCGTTAAATATATCTTCATTAGTAAATAAGTTTGCCAGTGACCTGAGTAGAAGGTCGCATTGACTGCGGTGGTAGGTAGAAAGTGACCAGGGTTGGGGGCTGGTGTAACCAAGGCAACTAGGGGCTGGAGTCACTTGAAAGCCATTCCTGAGTCGCAATAGTGAGAGGTGTTCACAGCGGAGAAGTGCAAGCGAGACTGGCCGACTGGCCGACTGGCCGCCAGTGGCCGACTGGCAGGAAGGCGGCTTCTGCCGCCACGTGTTTGTGGCGGCAGATACGTCTGAAAGTGTTCGAATTAGCCGCGTCGCAGTGAGGGTTTCATTGTCAGACACCACCAGATTTTGTAATTCTTGTTGAAAAAATAAGTACTCTTTGGGGCAAGCTTTAAAAAACTTACAAAGGTGTGTGTGTCGTTACACATTAATGCTTCTGAAATTTAAATAAATCTATTTCATGATAATTGATGGTATATGACATTGTTTGAGCCTTTATTCATAATTTCAGATGATATTCATAAAACCACCTATGATTGTATCAAGGCAAGTAATCTGTCATTTTCTACTGACTTCAATGGACGTACAATAATATTTAATTTCATTTGAATGTATTGAACAATAGGCAAACGCATGTAATGTATAGGAAATATTATGTTCTAACAAATACGTAACGTTTCCGGTACGACAACTATCCTCGGCTGGCGGCAACAAACAAGCCTAAACAACATTTCTTCTTTCTTTTAGCTTCCGTTTTTCCGCTCGGAAATCTCGCAAATCCTTTGACCTTATCAGTTACTTGGTCTGTCTTTCTCTTCCTTATCTGGAATCAGACGTGCAGTCTGCCAAGGCGCATCACGGGTCCTACAAATTTGTGGAAGAAGAGGGATGTGTGGTTTGGCCCGCGGAAATTTGCCGACACAAAATCATATAGAACATCACTAATTTATTCAGACACACATTACCTTCCTAATAATAATATCCTTGTGTATGCCTTCTGCTTCTACAATGACTAAAACTAAAGGGAACTGATAAAACCTTTAAGTAAAACAAGACAGAAGTAGAGGTGACGATCAACAGAGACAACCATCAAAAGTCACAAGAGGAAGAAGAAGAAGAAAAGGGCGGAGTATAGACAGAGCGGTGAGGCAGGAGGGTGAGCTTATTTCAGTTCGTCGTACGTCCGCCAGCGATGCTGTTCTGTTTTATTTCACTGATTAGCTTCATATATAGGAGGTGACAGTGTTATCTGCTATTTTTCAATAATCCCAGATAAAATGCATAAACCAAAATCAGCATTACTTTATTTTTACCGCACGTACTTACTTTAAATAAAAACCATTACCTATTTTTAAGTTTTATCATATAATTGAATTAACAAAGCCTTATCATACACTAGTAAGTATAAATAATAACATAAACAGTTATGTTTCATGTCGTATTTGTTTCTGCACATCGGTTTCCGGATTAGCTAAGTCACCCCTTTGCCTCAGGATATCGGAGACATTTAAAAATTGTAGCGCTAATAGGTATCTACGACCCTCACTGCGACGCGGCTAATTGAGAGGCCACGTTCAGACTGAAGGTCAAAATTTGTTCACCAAATGTGTTCAGATTGGGAAGTGTTTGAGTCAAAGGGTGTTCTAATCAACAGTTGCTGGGTCTCTTGGTCAAATCATCGCCAAAATTTCCTTGTACTCCTCCTCTCGCAAGCCGTTGCAAACATGTGATTCAGCGACCTGCCCATCAATCTCAGTAGATACTTTATCCAAAGAACCGAAAGACCTAGCACACTGCATGAGGACACTACCATGCATCCTCTCCTTCTGAGAGTCACTGTCATCACTGGAAAGACAATGCACAGCTGAATTTGAAGTAAAACCAGAAATCCCAGAGGTCGATTCTGAACAAGGCACCTGGAAAAGCAGCCTGTCTGTATAACCCTGTGTGACACCAGTGATGACATCATCATCGCCACCTGCAGGACCCAAACTTTCCTCTGCCTTCAACTTTTGCATGTCATTATTCAGCTCAGCCAAAGCTTGCATTACCATGTTCAAGGTGGAAAATTAACCTCATCTTGTGAGGTGGAAGGCATAGAGACAGTAAGTCAAGTGTCACACTCGCCACCACTGCCTGAGTCAGCGGAATCCAATGAATGTTTACGTGCCACCATACTGGTCCAGCCAAGAGTAGTAAACTCTAGTAAATGTGCACTAAACTTGGTACTTATCCACAACTAGGCACTCACCCACCCTAATGGGTGGTTTTTTTTTGTTTTTTTTTTTATGTAGAAAGGGAGGCAGCCAGGGGCAACAAAAATCAAACAAAATAGCCCACTTTGGTGCCGGTCCCTGGAAAGTCCGGATTCATGTTCCAAAAGAATGGGATAAGTGTCTTGATACCTCTCTTGAAACAGTTCAAGTCATAGGCAGGTGGAAATATAGAGGCAGGCAGAGAGTTCCAGAGTTTACCAGAGAAAGGGAAGAAAGACTTAGAATACTGGTTAACTCTTGCATTAGAGAGGTGGACAGAATAGGGGTGAGAGGAAGAAGCAAGTCTTGTGCAGCGAGGCCGCGGGAGCAGGGGAGGCACGCAGTTAGCGAGATCAGAAGAGCAGTTAGCATGAAAGTAGCGGTAAAAGAGAGCAAGAGAGGCAACATTGCGGTGATGAGAAAGAGGCTGAAGACAGTCAGTCAGAGGAGAGGAGTTGATAAGATGAAAAGCTTTTGATTCCACCCTGTTCAAAAGAGCTGTATGAGTGGAGCCTCCCCAAACATGTGAAGCATACTCCATACATGGGCGGATGAGTCCCTGTATAGAGTTAGCAGTTGGGGAGGTGAGTAAAACTGGAGGAGACGGCTCAGAACACCTAACTTCATGGAAGCTGTTTTAGCTAGAGAGGAGATGTGAAGTTTCCAATTTAGATTACTAGTAAAGGATAGACCAAGAATGTTTAGTGTAGGAGAAGGGGACAGTTGAGTGTCACTGAAGGAGAGGGGATAGTTATTTGGAAGGTTGTGTCGAGTTCATAGGTGGAGGAATTGAGGAATTGTTGTTGCAACCTGCTCCTAAATGGACAACAGGTTATGGCAAAGCCTTTCTGTTCCAAAAAAGGATAATGGGAAGAAGGCTGCCAGATGGAATTCCTTGCCACCCACTTACACGGATAATGAGAGGTGTTGGAACCTGCTCCTAAACGGATAACAGATTGTGGCAAAGTCTTTCCACTCCAAAAAAAAGCATAATGGGAAGAAGGCTGCCAGATGGTATTCCTTGCCACGCACTCCTACACGGATAGTGGGTGGTGTTGAAACCTGCTCCGAAATGGATAACAGATAGTGGCAAAACCTTTCCGCTCCAAAAAAAGGACAACGGGAAGAAGGTTGCAAGATGGTATTCCTTGACAGCAGAGTGGTAGTCTGGTTGGTGTGCAAGCAACTCAGCAACTGGTGGTATGTGGCAGCACAGTGTATCTCATGGGAATGTGCCCTCTAGCAGAAAAGTGATTTGCTGAAGGAAAATTACGCGCTTGCCTTGTTCTCCAAATCTCCTTCACCGCCTGTTTCTGTCTGTCTTTCTGTTTTCATGATCAAACACACATTTTACTGCCAAATTATTTAAATTTGGCAGTCAAAAGCGCCACTTGACAACCCTGTTATTCTGCTACTCCAGTGGTCAGCTTTGCTCTACTCATCTATATTTGAATTTGAAGTCCGAAGTTTGTTCTCTAAAGCAAAAAAAATCTTGAAAATTTGGGTCCAAATTGTTTGACATCCCAAGCATACATCTTCCCTTTCTCTCCCTCACTACCATCTATGTGCACAAAAAAACATCAAAAAGATAGATAATGCCAAATTTCCGTTAGCTTAGTTTTTCTGTGCAATATTTTGTGTGTTGTTTTACTTTCTTTTCTTATTTACTGTTAAACCATGCAATTTCATGTATGAAATAACATATAGGTTTCACTGTAGTATGTGATATTTCATATTAGGTACACACATGAAATAAACTCATACAAATTGTGGGGAATAAACAAAAAATGAATTATAGTTTGGCTATTCTTGGTGGTCTTCTGAAGATGGCAAAAAAAGAAAATGACTGAAAGTGGTTCAATTTCATGGTAAAATAATCATTTTAAGTCCTATACTTACATATTGGTCCTATATAAAGTAATAAAAAAATCACTACTTTGTAATGATGATGAAAGTCAAGTAAGTCATTGTATCACACATAATCCACATTCCAAAAGATCTTGCAATATTCTATTTCATCCACCTACCTCCTCTACCAACACCTACTACCTGGGGGTGGAAAAGTGTTACAAAGCTCTCACAACATTCTAAAGGCTATTTTCATCTCTCCCTTCCTCTTGCCAATTTAAAACTTTAATGCTTCCATTATTAATTTTCTACAGCATCTAGTACAAAGTCATCATTGAGCTCTTCTGCAGCCCATTAGCATAAATATGGTATGAATAAGTTATATTATGTAACCTAATCTTGATGGCTGCCTGACAATATACCATTTTTTTTCATACATTTTTTGGTTCATGGTATGTGTTTTCAAATGTGAAGGCTTTTGTCACCAACAAAGGCAAACAATAGGGGTAAGCCATGTACATGTAATCAATACTGTGTACACATGCAATTTCCTAATGGGGGAAAATAAGCAAAGTAGAGTAAAGCAGAGAGAGAGAGAGAGAGAGAGAGAGAGAGAGAGAGAGAGAGAGAGAGAGAGAGAGAGAGAGAGAGAGAGAGAGAGAGAGAGAGAGAGAGAGGGAGAGAGAGAGAGAATGTATAACATCTGAAAATTGCCTTTTCTATCAAATAACATAAGGCAACCATTATAAAAGAAAAAAAAAGTTAAAAAGAACTGCAACATTGGGCGCACCTTCCTGACACATGAGAAAAGTACCATTAAGGTTTGTATCAATTACAGCATTCCATCCTTTTAAGGTCATGTCACTCACTCCACTTGGGAACTGACCACCACCATTGTTCACCAGGAAATCCAGTTTGCCCATCTCATTTACAGTGAAGGAAATCAGGTCTCTGAAATTCAAAGAGATAAATTAATACGATAGAAATCATTATTTCTCTACAAATCCACATTAAATTTGTAAATTTGATGGATATTCACATACAGTGGTACCTCTTGTTCTTTTTGGATGTTCGAACTGCAAAAAATCGAATTAAGAAGCAATTTTTACCATTGAAATTAATGTAAAAACATTTAATCTGTTCCAGTTGATTTTAAGTTAAAAAGAAAAAAAAAAATACTGCACTTAACCCCAGCTATTGGAAGAAATTGGTCCCTTAACATCGCCGCAGTACTTAAGAACGCAATAGCCATTGTTAAGAAATAATGGGAAAAAACAAAATTGGTTCTGACCCACCAGAGTGGCAACATGATTTAACATATTGGCACCTTGTTTTTCTTCATCTCATCATAATTCATAGATATCTTTCGCATTTTGAGAGTACAAGGTAAACACAGACATGAAATGCATAAAAAAATAAATAAATACAATAAATAAAAAAAAAGGCATAACAAAAATCTTATTTACTTCGGTGTGAAACTCCCGAGTCCCGATGAAGACTAGACAAGCCTACCCCCGGGTACCCGCCTCCCTCCCATGCACTGAATACAGGAACAGATCGCATAGTATTCGTCCCTTCCCCCTCCCTCCAATATGCATCTCCCATTCGATACGCAAACAGACCGAGTAGGCCGCCTCCCCTACCCCCACTCTCTCCCTCCTCCAGCCATTCACCATCCTCTCTCCCTCCTCCCCCCCCCACTCTCTCTCTTTCTTATCAAGTAGAATACATTCTCACAACATCATTTCCAACAGGAATTATTTCAAGAAAAGTATAAATTATTGTACAAAACTGCAAATTATTGTATTGTCGTAGTTTGCACAAATGACAATGATATTTAACAATTCATTCTTCATTGATTGTTTAAAATGTTCAATATATCATCATTAGTAAATAAGTTTGCCAGTGACCAGAGAAGAAGAACCCACTGCTTTGTGCCGGTTGATGGACAGTCCATCTTTTGTGTTCGGGACTCTGCTTCAGTGTCTCATGAGCGTCTCACGACCCCACCTTGTGTTCCCGATCATTCTGGGACACACCACACACCTCGCAGCGTCGCTCTTGGTTCTTCTGCTGTCCCCCACCTTCCTAATTTGACTGTTAAACGTGTCCTCGATTCCCCACGCCCTTCATGTTCTGGGGGGCAGTACTTTGTTGTCTCGGTGCTCTTCGGGCCTAACACGGCTCATCCTGACCCAGAGTTGTAAGACTGGACCCCAACAGGACCGGAGGGGTGTGAGGGGCATGAGCACCCGCCTCAAACCCCCTCCATGTACCATCGTATGATGGATTACATTACCTCAGTTTTTGAGGATGCTAAGGGTACGAAGATTTGACCTGAGGGTCCATTTGCACCGGGTACCGACGCCACACCTGAATATAGGGGAAAGATCCTTCTCAGTAGGACGCAACCTGTCCAGTTCTTTGTGGATCAAGCCAAAGTGGAATACTTGAGGACGAATGAGAAGAATCCTTCCTCAGTTGGCCACCCTTTCGGCAGATTCGCAAAACTCTACAGCGTGGCAGGTCAGGAAGTGTACGGGAAGGCTGCCTTAGTCAATCCCTCCCTACACAATGCTTTGAAATCTGGCACCAGGCAGCCACATGTGCTCCGTGAACACCCAGACGTTGCCAAGATGGAGGGGGTAGTCGCCAAATTACGAGAGGCTCTCAACTACTTTTATTGGTGTTTGGGAGCCTTACACCTTCTTGCATCTCGCAATCTCCCTTCGCATCTCCTAAACTTAGAGGAACAACTCTTCAAAGCTGTCCGTATGGCACTAAACGATACCTGCAGGGACTCTGAGGCAGTGATGAAAACACTTCACAAAAGTCTTCTCTTTATTGAGAGAGAAGGTGCAGGAGTAAGCTTGTGTCGGCTGCAGGTACAAGGTGGGGAGGTGCGGTGACCAAGCCAGTGCTCGTCCAGTCTCGCTCTGCCCTTCCCTTGACTGTTTCGTAGGCTGATGACATGGCAGCTCCATTCATTCCAGCTGAAGCCTTTATCAGAAAACAAAACAACCCGAATCCCCGACAATACACAAAACACCCAATTAATAAATAGTCATTACATAACATTCCCCCCTGTTATACTAAACACATAAGTCATACACACAAGGTATCCTTATTCTTGATGAACGCCTTGGCAGTATAAGGTTGGCATCAGCATCGTCCTCTGATAGTGTGTTTGCAGGAGCGGTAGCTTGCGTACTGTCGTCCTGAGGTATAATGTTGTATAGATATATTGCTTCTGCAATCTCACATCCCTTCCTTGCTGCTATTACTTTTATGGTATAATGACACCTTTCAGCGATACTATTCCCGGAAGGAGCATGGGCACACAGGAAATAAAGACGTACACACCATCGCACCATGAAGTCAGCAAACACTCTGCTGCGGAATGCAGTATCATTATCTGTTAATGGTTCTTCTGGTGCACCCCGTTCATAAAACACCGCCTCCAAATTTCTGATGACACTTGCACTTGTCTGTAGTCTTAGTTGATGCCACACAGCGAACCGCGACGGCCTGCAGTCAATGAGAGTCAAATATGGCAGTCCTTTATAGTGCGTGATGTCCATTGTTACTCTTCGCCACACACTATCCACTTCCAGGCTTCCCTTCTGCCACTTCACATGCGCTGGGTCAATGAACTGGCACGCATCACAGTTTGCAATGACATCTCGCACTTGTCGTCTGGTGGCTGCCGGGTATATGCGTTTTGCAAAATACAGGGTGCATCTCACACCTGGATGTCCCACAGAATTATGTATGTCCGCAATTCCGTCGCTAGTCGCCTTGATGCCAGCTGCACACATTGTCTGTTCAGTTGCAAGGCAGGCCACAGGAACTTTGAGCCAGTGTTGCGGTACACGCATTAAGCTGTCGGCCTTGTTGTTAGCAGAGGGTATAAGAGTGACTAACAAGCGGAGATTGTACTCTTGTACTAATGAGAGCACAATTCCTACTCTTCTCCGGATGAGTATCTCACTGGCCGCCTTCGTCCTCAGTCTGCTCTTCCCAGAGAGGCCATCGGAGATCCAACGATGAACCGTTACAGAGTCAGTTAGTAGTTCCACCCTCTGTATCTTCCAAGCCATCACAAGGTTCAGACCCTTGATAGCCGCATCCAGTTCAGCCATGTTTATGTGACAAGAGTCATCTTTGCGAAGCCAGCTGGTGTCTTCCATGACGCACCTGCCAACTTCGACAGCAACACCAAGTGCAACAGCACTGGCATCTATCCACACCTTTGCCTTCTCTCCACTCACGTCCCATCGCCCTCGCACAGGATCATTCCTCCGTACTCTGCTTACAGTCTCTTCCAGGAACACCTTTAGCTGCTCGTCATCAATCACCTCATCCCACATCCCAGTGACATGATTAGCTCTCCTTTTAATGTAGGCTGCAGCCACTCTCAGCCAACCACTCACAGGGTAATGGCCCACAAGCTTGCAACAATAGGAGAACACAGAACGGGGCGACAGCTGACTTGGCACATCTCCTAGTTCGTTGTCTCTTCTCCAGACAAGACTTTCCCCTTCCTTCAGGACCCTCAGACCCAACACTCGTGCTCCGTCAGCGACTCGTTCGTGTGGCTTCCTTGTAAGCCTGAAGTTTCAAAGATGTGCTTCGACACGGGTGGCCTTGTTGATATCTTCGTTCACAAGGATGTCGTCGATATAGGCTGAAGTTCCCTCCTTTACATCTGAATCTTGTGAGAGCGCACAGTCTATCACAGCCTTCATGATCAGTGGAGCCACATTCAGGCAGAAACCAAGGCGAGTAAGGCAATATCTCCAGCCCTTGAAAATCATAGTTTGGTAAGGCCACAGAGAGTCGTGGATCCGAATTTGCAAATACACCTTGGTCAAGTCCAACACAGGAACATTCGTCCCCTGCCAACGCCACTCTCGCAGTTTTTTCAGCACAAACATCAGAGTCCACTGTGAAGGTGTCGATGTGCTGATTTAACTCTCTTAAGTCCATAACCGGGCATACTTTGTTCTTGTTATGCTGTATTACTGCCATCAGAGGAATCAAGCCCTTGACTGGTCCGTATTTATCTTCATCGTATGGGAGCAACCTTCTTCGATCCATTTCAACAACTCCTTCTCATACATCTCTCTTGCCCCGCGTGGTATGTGGTACGACTCCACCCGTTTCTCTAAAACACTTGGTTGCTTTCCGTCCGACCACTTCCACTCAGCTGTCCAGGAATTAGCTACAGGATCGTAAGTAGCTCTGAAGTCGTGCTCGTCAACTCCCAGTGCTGTGACAGTAGCCCTGCAGACCAAAACAACCCGAATCCCCGACAATACACGAAACACCCAATTAATAAATAGTCATTACATTACAGACTCCACTTACGTTGTTGCCAACCTGCGGGTCTGGAGGAGAGACCTACTTGAGCCACTTCAGACCAATGTTCTCACAGGTAGAGAGGGGCATACTTAGGAAGTCCCCCATTTTTACTCCTCTTCTTTTTTATGAAGACAGACTTCAGGAAGCTACCCAGTCCTCCAGGAAAAATGCTGATATGACTCTGCACGAGGCTGCTCTCAGGGCTCTGGCCCGTCCACGTCCCACACCGAGCACACCATTGGTGGAATCTGGTTCACGCCCTTCTTCCTCAGCAGCAGGACCGCCCACTTTGTGGTCCCCAGAGCTTATGCCCCAGGATCAGTCAGAGGTCAAGCCCTTCAGCTGGAGATCTAGCAACTGAGGGACAAGGGCACCATAGAAGAGGCACCTCCTAGCCCGGGCTTTTACAGTCATTTGTTTGTGGTTCCAAAAGCTTCGGGAGGGTTCAGACCCATCATCGACCTATCCGTCCTCAACAAGTATGTTGTCACTACCAAGTTCATGATGGAGACAGTCAGGACAGTTATGTCTGCCATTCGACAGGACGACTGGATGGTGTCTCTGGATCTGAAGGACACCTACCTTCAGGTGCCCATCCATCCGGACAGCCAGCGTTTTCTTTACTTTTCCTGGAAGGGATACCATTTACAGCTTTGAGTGCTCTGCTTCGGCCTCTCTACAGCTCCACATGTCTTTACTCGGAAAATGGCTCCCTTCCCGGCAGAATTCCATCGCCTAGGCTTCCACATTCTCAGATACCTAGACGATTGGTTAGTCCTTGCTTCATCAGCAGAGGAGGCACAAAGAGCCACAGCCTGTCTCTTCGAAATCTGTCCTCTTTTGGAGATTCGTATAAACTGGGAGAAGTCCTCCTTGACACCAGAACAAGACAAGACCTTCCTAGGGATGACTATTCGATTCCCTCTTTTGAAGGTTTTCCCAACTTAGGGGAGGATACAAAACCTCCAGGACACCATTCACTCGTTCCTCAGTTGTCAGTCTCCGCCAGCAAGGGATTGGATTAGACTTCTTGAGCACTTGTCCTCCCTCATTCATCTAGTTCCAGGATCAAGGAGGAGGATGCATCTGCTTCAGATACAGCTGAACCAGCAGTGGGACAGACGCTTGATGGCAGACAACCATCCTGTCAGGTGGGACCCCAGCAGTTGCCGGGACCTGGAGTGGTGGTTGGAGGACCAGAACCTGGAGCAGGGTCGACCCCTCCAATTGGCTGTCCTGGATCTCTTTCTCTACACGGATACCTCAAACATAGGATGGGGTGCATCTCTTCTCCAGGACTCAGTGAGTGGCCTCTGGGACTTCCAAGAGATGTCTCTACACATCAATGTCTTAGAACTCAGGGCCATACACCTGGGGCTACATCACTTTGCAGAGATGTTGAGGGACTCTGTTGTTGCTGTTTTCTCGCTTACCTCAGCAGGGAAGGAGGTACCCATTCTACACTACTCACCAAGGAGGCATGGGAAATTCTAGACTGGGCAGAGATGCATTCGGTGCAGATTCTGACTCTGTTTGTAAGGGGATCAGACAGCGTGGTTGCAGACTGAGCAGACAGCATCAGGTCCTCTCCACAGAGTGGACACTGCACATGGACATGTGCCAGTTGTGGCGGGTATAGGTCTACCCGACACTGGATAACTTCGCTATTCACCTGAACTGCAGGATCCCAAACTTTGTGTCTCCATTTCAGGATCCCGAAGTGATTGCCACAGATGCCTTTCTTTACAATTGGGACTACCAGGATCTGTATGCCTTCCCTCCACTTCCTCTCATCAGGAAAGTGCTCAACAAGCTTCGGGCCTCCAGGAACACAAGTCTCATTCTGATAGCTCCGTTCTGGTCACAGAAGGAGTGGTTTCCAGACATGTTGCAAGCGTCGATAGAGCCACCCCAACGCATTCCGTTGCGAAAGGACCTGAACCAACCACACACCCACAGGTTCCACCTCGGTCTCCAAGGGCTTCAGCTGACAGGGTGGAGACTGTCCAGCGATACCTGAGATATAGAGGCTTCTCCTCTAAGGTTGCCCAGTTCTTGCCAAACAGCAAATGACCATCCACTTCTCTAAACTATCAGCACAAATGGAAGAGGTGTAGGAAATGGTGCAGGGACAACAGGCACACCATCTCCAACCCCACAGTCCAGAAAGTCACTGATTTTCTTGTCCACCTGAGACAAGTTTGTCATCTTTCAACTTCTGATATTAAGGGCCACAGGGCCATGCTTAATAGCATTTTTGCTATCAGAGGTTTAGACATCAACAAGGACCAGGTGTTGAAGGATATAATCAGGGCCTGCTCTTCACAGCCCTGCAGACCTGACAGAGACTTTAGTCCTTCTTGGAACTTGGACGTGGTGCTTCGCTTTCTAGCTATGGCTCCCTTTGAACCCCTTAGGCTCTCCTCCACAAAAAACCTGACCAGGAAGACCCTTTTCCTGCTCACTCTAGCTACAGTGCAGAGGGTGGGGGAGATCCAAGCTCTCTTGCACAGGACTAGTTGGCAGGGGCAAGATCTTTTGGTTTCTTATCTTCCTGAGTATATTGCCAAAACTGATAAGGAAGTCCACAGGACACCTCGGGAATTCCGGATTAAAAGTCTTGCTACCATAGTCGGTGAGGAGAATGAGGACTCTTAAGCCCTGTTATGGCACTAAGTCACTACCTGCACAGAACAGCTTCAGACACAAGGCCCAGAAACCTCTTCCTCACTGTCAAGTGTCCTTCCCGACCAATTTCAAAGGCAGCAATCTTCTTCTTCCTCCAGGATACCATCAAAGCAGCCCATGATGCAATCCCTGACTCTACCTGCCCCGATATTAAGGTCCGAGCCCATAACATCCGTGGCATCGCTGCCTCCATGCTTATGTGGAGGAACTGCTTTGTTACTTTAATCTTGAGAGCAGCCCGCTGGAAGACACATTCAGTTTTCACTGACCACTATCTCCGAGACATAGTAAGGAAGAAGGGAGATGTCTTTGCATTGGGCCTGGTTGTCACAGCTGGACACATTGTAGACTGATGGCTGCTCTGGATTCACATCCCCCCTCTTGAGACACGAGGGTCATGGAGGACTACCATGCCTTAGCCGCAACCTCCAGCACCCTCTGCATTCAACCTCTTCCAAAGGTTGGTGTCTTAAAATGGACAGTTTTTCACCCTATACGCCTGCTAGGTCATGTTGACTCCCACCTCCTTAAATGTTGGAGTCTGCTATTTTTTGTACGAAAAACAGGTCTCTATGATAGAAATGTTATTTTTAGAAATAAAATGAATTTCTTCACTTACCTGTTTTTCATACAAAAACAAATGCCCTCCCATCCTCCCCTCAGTCTACTTCAACAAGCACAAGAATTAACTGAGGCAGTGCGCTGCCGGGACAACAGCTGTACACCAGCACGTTGCCTTGGCTGTGCAGGGCACTGGCACTGGTGTAGTACTACAGTGGGGATTTTTTGTTCTCAGCGGAAATAAAAAGTGGAACAGTGAAACTCTTATATTTGTATGAAAAACAGGGAAGAAATTAGTTTTATTTCAAAAAATTACATTTTCACCTCTTAATCCATTCATAGATGTTGTCTATATCACCTTGTAACTCTCGACAGTCATCAGTGGTTTTAACAACTCTCATTAATTTGGCATCATCTGCAAACAAGTTCATATAGCTGATCACACTACACTGCATGTCATCTACATATATCTGGAACAATATGGGTACTAAGACTGACTACTACAGTACTCCACTTGTTATATTTCTTCAACTTGAAGCTGCATCTCTGATTATAGTTTTCATTTCTCTACCCTTCAAATAATCTTGCATCCATTCTAATACTTTTCTTATTGTTTTTCTGTCAATGATCTTGCCTCTCTAGAGGGAGGGACTGAATCACATTACTGTCCTTCATAACCTTATTTTGTAGCTGAATGATCGTGGTGATGAGCTCTTCTTTTTCCAATTGCAATAGGTGTTAGCTCGTTTCACTGTCCTCTTCGTTGTATGCAAGTGTAGATGAGAGGTCTAAGCCAGGGTTTTTTTTCTGGTGTACACCACTTCATCCACTATACTGTTTCTATTTTCTTGTCATAGTTGCTGAGTGTCCCTGCATGTTTAGGACTCACTGTCACCTAGACAAGCAGTATGGCACATATTTGGACATTCACTAGTGCCCTCATGGCTGAGGTAGGAAGGTGTTTTGGTAGCCACCATACCACACAGAGCACACCGTGGCTGAGGGCAATATCAGGGAGATCACGTCTCTTGATGAGCCAGTGTCGGCGTTTTACGAAAGCGCGGATTAGCATATCAAAAGCGCGGAAAACGTTGTAGATATATTACTATCAAAAGCGCGGCTGAATATTAAGTCAAAAGCGCGTTTTATCACTCACCTCGAAGTCTGATTGTTCAAAAGTTCATTAAGGATCGCTCACCTCTTCCGTTAGCCAGATGATATCATCTGTTGCCCTCTGCTTACCACGGGTAGGTGGAAGTAGGATTTTTAAGCAGGAAAAATTTTGTTTTTCGGCTGTAGTAGATAAAATAGTCCATAAAAACCATTCTATATAATAAAATATTCGTCATATAAAAACAAGTGTGTGTGTCCGTAAAACCATTCTTTATAATAAAATCGTCGTCATATAAAAACAAGTGTGTGTGTGTCCATAAAACCATTCTTGAAACATTCGTCATACACCTCAATTATTACAGTTTTGTATTTGCTCTGAACTTGTTACCCAAACTCTTCATATAATTGTGTCTGTCTATTTCTCCTGCAATATATTTGTTGTATTGGGAAATAGCATACTCGTTCCTGTTTTGCTCAGGTTTCCTCACTGTTGCAGGCTTACTGACACTCCTTATCTTTATGTAGGTGTTACTCTGAAGCTTCACGAGAACGTCAAGGAATACAAATATAGATGGATGGGATGTATAAAACTGCTCATTAAAATGAGCATGAAAAGATTCCGCAGCATTGTTTGTACGCTTGGTATGTGAGGGGATTTCAGCCCAAAGCACAGGAGGATATTTTGAGTTTAGTGATATATAGTTGTCAACAAGATAGTCCGCAAAACGTGTACATCTATCATCCTGAGGTGCATCTGCCATAAGCTCATCCACAAAGCAATCTTCAACTTCCGTAGGGTCAATGAAATGCAATCCAAATGATAATTTCAGCCACTGGCCAATGTCACTGTTGTTGTCTTTGTACTCGTTAGCTAGTCCGAGATTCTGAATTTTTCGCCACCATGCCTGTCCCAAATGGAATCTGCAACATTTGATAACTGCCGTTGGATATATGTCTCTTAGGACAATGAGCATGGCAACTTCAAAATCTGCATGTATCACTGAGGGCTTTAGGAGCAGATTCCTTGCTGAACAAGTATCAGTCAAACAAGTCCACATATTTCTGTAATTCTCCTCAGATTGACCTGGTAATAAGGCATACACTAACGGAATATAATGTCCATTAGATAATCCATGTATGGTGTACAGCTGATAAAAGAACTTTGGACAACATTTAAAAGTCCCATCAACGAAGATCTCGTCAGCAGTGTTTGTCAAAAATTTTAGATTTGTTGCACATGAAAGAATAACCAAACCTTTCTCAGGACTATTTTCCAGGATAAAATCTTCCCCTTTGTTTGTAGAAGTAGTCATAGAATTAAGAGCCTGGTGTAGTTCCTGCCGAGTTTTAGGTAGTACTGGATATACTTTTCGCCTTTCTCTGTATAATGATTGTGCAATAGATCTTACATGGGTAGATTCAAGTTCATTACCAGAGAATTTTTGTAGTTCAGTTCTAATTAGCTTTGAAGGCCTTATCGTCAAGTCGTCAGTTGCTTTCCTTTTCACTGATGCGCGTATTTGCTGTCTTTCTAGTTTTTTGTCATCCTTCTCATGACTGTGCTCACATTGTATTGGAGCAATTACTTCAGTCATTGTGCTGTCTGTTTTAAGCCGACCCTTACATTTTTTGTTCGTACATCGCCACGATATGGATCCATCAGTCAGTGTGCTATCAATTCTATATATATATCCATCCTGCATTAAGCACTTCTTGCCTTTGTTGGTGATAGAAATGGTAAACTCCATACTGGACAGCACAGAACAGCACTGGATGACAACAACGGACTGACTGATCGTCAAGGTGTAATCAGACAGCTAAATCAACAGTGGGCATTAACCATTAAGAGACACTAAACGAAACTTAGTGAAACAGCGAGTCAAAGGGAATAATCTTGGCGCGCTTTTGTAACTACCTTAAGGGTGATTTTCGAACTCGTTAAGTTTTTCGAATCCGCGCTTTCGTAGTGCGCCCGCCAGTGTTCTTCCACTTTTCTAGCCACTGAGTGTCAGCGACAAGGGAGACGGAAGCACTTTTCACAATTTTTTTGCGTTGGTATTTCAGAGTATCCTGATGTCATTTCACAGGTCACTTCTAATCAAATTTATTACATTTTTGGTATGTATACATGTGGGAATAAAGGTGAAGATGAAAAAGTCTTTCTAGGGCACGGAGGAGTGGGGTGGGACACTCGGAGCACACTGAAAACACGTCCTTTCTCCACGACAGTGACCTGACTTCTAATTTACTCAAACCTGTGCAATTATAATCTATTGACCATTTCTATCTACCAGCCTCTATTCATCTCTCTTTCTATCTCTCTCTCTCTCTCTCTCTCTCTCTCTCTCTCTCTCTCTCTCTCTCTCTCTCTCTCTCTCTCTCTCTCTGTATATATCTATATATATATATATATATATATATATATATATATATATATATATATATATATATATATATATATATATATATATATTTACTTATTTATTTATTTATCTGCCCCTGTTATTTCATTCTCGTAAACCAAGGAAATAAATGTTAATGACAATAAATAATTAAAAAATCAAGTAAACAAATAAACTTAAATATGTATACAGTTTAATGCAAAGAATGAATGAGTGATACTGAAAAGATACAGTTAGTTAAAGATTTCTATATATCATCGATTAATAAAAAGAAAGAATAAAATTAATAGGATGGGGAAACAAAAGGATTACAAAAAACAAAACATTTTCTCTTTGCTCCTCGTCTTCCTGAACATGTAAAACAATAACAAACAAGTCTATAGAACTACATGAACAAGAACAGACAATGACTGACAACAGCAGAACAAATGATGGATAAGCAATAATAACATGAACATTTTCTCTCTTTCTATCTTTCAATCCTTGACCATAAAAAAAAAATAATAATAACATGAACATTTGCCCTCTTTCTATCTTTCAATCCTTGCCCATAAAAAAAAACAATAATAAAATTAATATTTTCCCTCTTTCTATCTTTCAATCCTTGCCCATAAAGAAAAAAAAAACAATAATAACATGAACATTTTCCTTCTTTCTAAAAAAAACAATAATAACATGAATGTTTTCCTTCTTTCTAGCTTTCAACCCTTGCCTATAAAAAAAAAAACAATAATAACCTGAACACTTTCCCTCTTTCCATCTTTTAATCCTTGCCTATAAAAAAGAAATAAAAGATATTTTGAGACTGAACCATCACACTTCAAAATACACAATTTCAATGGAAACCACTTTTACCTTTCAGACTTTACTCTAAAACACTTAATTACTCCACTAATCCACTACACTACTTGACCCCTTCAGTACTGGGACACATATTCATATTTACTCTGCTTAGATATTATTTGCTGATTTTATACAGCTTCAGAAACTTATGAGGGGATTAAAATAGTACATTGGGCCATTAATCTTCTGACCCCCATACACCCTTCCCAATGTCAATAGAAATGTCTAATTCTTCTCCAGCTGTCTGCCCAACAGCATAATGCCATGCATGACTGATGGTGCAGCGTCAAAAACATTCAGTATTCGGTGTAAGCTCATAGCATTCAGATGTGCCCACTCACTCTAGTGGTCACTAGATGGCGTTGGTGTCTGTTTGTTTTTCAAAGTATAATATCAGCCTTGCTGATAAGGAGTCTCAGGAATGCTTTTCCAAGGAAAACCAGAAACACATTAACCCAAAAAGGCTTAAAGTAAGGAGGAATTACAATTCCATTTGGAAAGGAAGCAAAGGTTCTGGGTACAATAGTAACCGAGACAATTTCCGTGGTAAGGCAGGTTGAGGACATGGAAACTATAGTACAAAATAAGTCACCTGATATATCTTTTTGTCATGATTTTTCCTCAATATCACAGTTTAAGTTGACATCACTCAGAGATGAGTTAAACTTGCTGAACACCCTGGAGAATTTTCAAGGGGAAAAAATTGAGTATTTTTATAATGTTAGAAGGAATTATCCAGTGACCCTTGGGTACATAATACTGTTCAGGGTAAGAATCTCTTCTCCTTTACTGATTATCCATCTCAAAGCCATATTCCACCTCCTTTACATTTTTCTCAGAGGGACAGACAAGCTACTGATATGGCAATGGATGTGTTTATACTTCATAGATTGAAGAATGATTGCACTAGCAGGATCATACTTAATTTGAAGCATTTCAATGAAAATGTGGAATATCATCATTTCAAAATGGAAACTCTTCAAGATATTTTACCATTAATCACTGATAATTGCTTCTTTGCATCCACTGATTTGAAACATGTTTATTACAAAGGAATACAAAGGAAGGCCAAGCAACAGCAGACCTGGGCCAATATTATTCTGTTCCAGGTTGTAAAAATAATCATTCATGTTTGAAGTTTACATGAAATGATGTGTTATGGCAGTTCACTTGCTTACCTCAAAGTTTTTCTTCATCTACAATTTTTACTAAAAGAGAAATTAATTGGTGATATTATATTATACGTTGCATCTACATTGAATGAATTAAGTTTTACGATTAATTGGGAAAATTCAGAATTCCAGCCCAGTCGTACTATTGAATACTTGGGTTTTAAATTGAATTCCAAGTACATGATGGTCAAACTCACACACGGCAAGACAGATAAGATCAGGAAGTTGGGTTTAAGACTTTTACAAATGATTGAGATGAGAATTCAAGATCTGGCTATTTTGTTGGCAATGTGGTTGCTGCAGGTGACTCCATACAATTGGCTCCATTAAAATATAAATACTTCGAAGTTTTGAGAAATAAACTATCAAATCAAATTGTGGTGATTTTGATGCTTTACTTTGTTTAGATAACAGGGCAAAATGTCTCATACACTGGTGGACAACCAACATTCAGCATTGTATTAAATCATTACAGGAACCAGCCCCAGCCTTATTTATCTCCACAGTTGCCTTAATGTCTGGTTCAGGGGCATGCACAAGAGACAACATTACAGGTGGTCACTGGGCTGATCAGGAAAAAGACCACATAAATATTTTGGAACTGAAGGCTGTTCTTTTTAGCCTTAACCCATACAGCATCGAGAAATATTACACCTTGTGATTTCACCAGTGCTGGCCACATGATGCTTTTTTTTTTTTTTTTTTTTTTTTTTTGTGAAACCAGTCCGAAATTATGTGAAAGGAACGGAAATGACAGTCATTCCGTCTAGAATCGACTTAAAGTGGTATTTTTTGCTCCGATTCATTCTGCACTAACTTTAGCGGTTTAGCGAAACTATCAAAGTGATTTTTTTGTTCATTCCCTTTTATCCTCACACTTCGGAGACAACCATAATATTGTTACTGTTTTCACAGGAAGAAAGCGAGTCATGCATAGCTTTACAATATTATACAGGCTCAATTTTTTTCCAGTGTGTAGGTTTTAGTGTTTTTTTTTTTCCTACACTGTTACCCTCAGAGCGGAATATTGTTACGACCGTCAGGTATTGACGTTAAATATTATTATCGGTGTCCTGGGAGCAATGTTTGTTTGCATGTAACTATATGTAATGTTCCCAGGACAGCCCATTCTTTAAATATATATTATACCTTATACTATTATTTACTATATGTATGTCTCTATTGTATGTAATCTCGTTATTCGTAAATGTATTGTAATGTTCATATAACTGCGTAGCGTCTAGAAGGTTCGTTGGTGACTAGCCGGGTCACGTTTTGTCAGGTCAGAGGAATTTATGTGACAAACAACCCTGCTCTATGAAGGCCGGGTACACGCCGCGTCACTCCCCCGAGGGAAGCAAAGTATGTAGTGCCATATATGTATTTATTTGTAATGCATGTATCTATATTATAATTGTGTAAATGTATTGTTAGAATAATAGTGTAATTTCCGTTCGCGTTAGGGAATTGTAATTAAGGCCTTGAGGTGGAAGAGGCGGTGTGACGTAATGGTGTTCTTCCGCCGAGGGAGGGAGAAAGAAGCGCGACGGACGAAAACCGGACAGGACAGGGACAGACCTGACCGAGCGGGAGAGAGGCGAGGGGACCGGATGCAGTGGTGTCTCTCTTTGTTCCGGGCTGAGTATTTTTCTATTGTTTTTATTCTTGGTGCTAGGATTCTGTCTTTTAGGCACAATTATTGCCAATGTATTGAGTTGTACAGGTTATTTGGTGTAAGGGTTTATTCTTGATTTATGGTGGTATTTTGGCGAGAGTGGTGATGGGTGTTTCTTCGTGAGTCGTGTAATCCCCTCAGGTACGCCATTTTGTAGGTGCCCGCCCAGTCTCCTTTATCTTAGCATCATTATTGCATTGTGTTGGGTTCATCTCTTATTATTTTGATTCAGCTACGGGTGTTAACAAGTAGTGGTGCTATTTCCTTGTGAACTTTATTACGGTGTGTTCTGGTGATTATTTTCTCTGTATAATCCGGGATTTATTCGTTTTTTAATTGGTGTGTATGTGATCACCAGCGTGTGTGGATCTTTCTCATTTATTTTGGTGTGGCTTGGTTCTTGAATTATTCTTATTTTTTAGGTGAAATATTTAATCTTTGTGTTATTTTAATTTTACTGGAAGTGATTATAAACTGTAACAGACCTGACTTATTTCTATCCTGGTAAAACTTAACTTCTAATCTTGATTATTTGTGAATAAATCTTGTGAATATATGAGACTCTTTTCTTAAGTCTCCATCCCCCAGAACTTATGTTAATTTTATTAATTTTATTATTTTCCTTTTTTTTTCTTTTCTAGTTACACCCCTGAGTTAACCCAAAGCATTAAACCTGTTGCAAAGTGGCCTTATTATTCATTCACCTCACTTATTGACAGGTTCCCTAGTTGGGTTGGGAACTTTGTCAGGGTTTAACCTGGGGTCATAACAATATGTAGATGTAGATGCTTGAATAACCATGTAACATCATTTATTCCTGGAAATGTACTAGTGTGCTGTAAAAAAAATTATGTTATTATGGAAGGTTGCCATGGAATAATTGTATATTCTCTCTCTCTCTCTCTCTCTCTCTCTCTCTCTCTCTCTCTCTCTCTCTCTCTCTCTCTCTCTCTCTCTTCCACACAAACATATTTATTTATTTCCTCATTAACAGGCCTTTACTGACTGTTGCATCACTGTCTGTATCCAACAAACGGCGTTCAATAGAGTTATCACACAGCCCTCTCCGACTGCGTGACATGATCTCGCTCTGACAGACAGAACTAAACTTACCTGTTTTCACTGACTGGTCAGCTGTCAGTAACCTTTCCGACCTTGCTATATCTACGGAATAAGGTCATATTTCATCCCTTACTTCCCATATCAATCTTTGTAGATCTGTCAGTGTTGTGAGAGAGACAAGAGGGGTGTTTGTTCTAAAAATAGCCACCGTCCACCCCTGGGGAGAGCGTTGCCATTATGGCGAGCATGCATTTTCCGAAAAATATGTACTTTTTCTTCCATAAGAAAAGTTATTGGCAAATTATTATTTACATTGTGAAAAGGTTTACACCAGAACATACCATGTATCAATAACCTTTGAAATATGGAGAGAAAGTAGTGGAATTACGCTGTGTTCATATTAGCGGGGTTGAACTACAATCTTGCCACTATACCGAGCAGACTTAGCAGCCTACACCACTAGAATTGAGATATATTATCCAGAGAAAAATGTTAGATTCTTGTCATTAGGATTAAGGAAACAAGAGATGCGATGCCTCTAATGTATGAGAACAGTATATAAACATGTTTTGAGGACGATATTCATCCCAAAACAGACGGAATCTCCTGAATGTAAGTCTCATGTCGCCGACGCCCGTATATCTCAGAGCCCATGACGTATCTGTTACGGCTCCGACGCTGTACGGGTTAAAGCTCTCTTACACGATGTCAGATATAAACAAGTCATGGTGGTGACATTCTATTGGGGTTTCTCTAACTGCACTTGGCCTATTTTAGTGCACGGAGGATGTTGCTTTCCTGGTTCAGGCAAAGTTATTCTGTAAGACTTGAACAGAGTGTAATTGTGCAGTGTGTATTGACTTTTAGTGGGGATTTAACCCACACGGCAATAGTGGGATTGCCACGTCTCGCTAATCCACAAATTCCCTGTTCAGGGTGGTATGTACAGTCAGCCCTCGTTTTTATGAACTAATACAGACTGGGCCATGTCCAGAGAGTGAAAAACTCCTGACATTGAAAAATTAGTACAATACAGTTCTATACTGTACAGTAAACAGCCTATATTGTCTCGCACACATACTCATAGGCTACAATATGGTACAATATGCATATACAGTATACATGAGAGTAAGATATGGTTATACCTGCAATACGGTACAGAATAATATTAACCTGAAAACTGCTGTAAGCCTTCTAGGTGGCTTAGCGGTAAACTGCTGTATGCCTTCTGGAAGCGTACTTTTTAAACAGGCACCTTAAAGTTTCTTTGATTCGTATTTCTTTGAAATTATTATTTTTTGTATTTTAATAACCTTTCTTTTAGTAATTTCTATCCTCCTAATATGAATTTGGTTATTCATATGATACTTATAAAGGGAAACAATGGAACTACTATATTTTTATTCTATATAGTCGACATTGTGCTCTTCTCATAGATATCAGAGTTTGAGTCTCATGTATGGTAAGAGGAAGGTACAATGTAGTATTATAAAAGTTGTTTTTGTATAAAAAAAAGAATGAAGCGAACAAGATTATGGGAACAAGTGCTCCTTCACTAGATGCTGTCAGACGTGAAGAGCCAAGGGTAGCTGGCCCACACCGCGCATCACACACACACACACACACACACACACTCACAGCTGTATAGTATGGTGTGTATATTACATATTGTGGCTTACACAGAACTAATATTTCGGTACTTTATTTATTGTGAACCAAACAGAAGAGAGTATTTTCGCTTCACTTATTTATTTAGAACAGAGAGAGAGAGAGAGAGAGAGAGAGAGAGAGAGAGAGAGAGAGAGAGAGAGAGAGAGAGAGAGAGAGAGAGAGAGAGTGTTATAAATTCACACACACAGAAACATGCACAGACTGAACATGGTTGTGTGTATTCACATGTGACATTGACAAAACTGCCATATGGTCGTTGTCATGGCAACAAGTCATCTGTGTGCATTCCCACTGCCACTTCACCCCCAATCCCCGCTCTCCACAATGGCCCCAAATACTGCCAGAAATCCATTTTTGTGGTGAAAAATGCTTAGAAATAAGGTAACTAGCTGAAATATTTGTGACACATCTCTATAGCGTAGATATCATTTAAGGAAAGTCTATTTTTCCTGATATTGTTGCACCATGGGACCCCCTCTTAATCCCATAGCCACAGTTTATGGGTTAATAGCATCGCCTGCGTCGTCTGCCGCGAGGGCTACCTACCAGTCAAAGTTGTCACTCTCCAGACAAACACAGCCTGCATCAGACAATCCTCCGGACCACGGACACTGACCGAAAAATTGAAAGTCCGATTAATTGAGGTTCATAAAAACGAGGGCTGACTGTATTGTGTTTGCTCTTTATTACATATCCTGCCCCATTATATAATGTCTTGCATGATATAGCCATCATACACCCATAAGGTTGTTATGCCAAAAATCATCTTTTCCCCAAATGGCAATTTATTCACCCATCATTATTTATGATGGAGGGTGGTGAGGAGGTACGTCAGAGAACGAGTCGCTCTTCTTCTCCTTGTCTCAGCGATGGCAAGGCCCAACCACCACCACAAAAAATCTCACACAGTGTTCCTAATGAGGTTACATTCCCCAGCCATTCCAGCCTTTCTCAATCTCCTGAGCCAGAGGTTAGCTTTTATAGTTCTGTGGTCAAGAAAATTTTACCAGTTTTGGTGAAGGCTTT
Source organism: Callinectes sapidus (assembly GCA_020233015.1). Lineage (NCBI taxonomy): Eukaryota > Metazoa > Arthropoda > Malacostraca > Decapoda > Portunidae > Callinectes > Callinectes sapidus. The sequence goes on from CM035223.1 coordinate 3,913,731, forward strand.
GACAAAGAAGGTGAGCAAGGACTCATTGGCATTAAGTGGCAGTGATGTCAGTAGTGACGAAGATGTAAATAATGTCAGTCAACCTGTGGTTTCTCAGGCTTTGTCACATGACCAAATTGTAAATCTTCATACCAAAATAATGTTGTTCCTTCAAAAGTTTCCCAAGTTAATGATAGGCTTCTACTAGCTCTGCGAGGAAATTTGTTGGGTTCCCTGCAACCCCAACTCAACATGTAGTTGTTGGTCGTAGCCTTGGGGCAGCTTTTGGTGTGGATGATGCTAATGGCTCTCCTATTACAGAGGTTTTAGCTAAGTATATTAGGACTTACTTGTGTATAGTTCCTGATGATGACAAAACCTTGGCAGAGCAATGATCTATTTCATCCAATATAAAGGAATTGAAGGTTCCAGTTTCTGATGCTAATGTCCTGTCTACTCTCAACCATCAGAGCCAGAGGTTGGAAAATAAATTAATTAGCTCAGACAAATTATTCACTAGGCAAGGCTTTTATTCCTTTAATTAGATTTATGGACAAACATACTACTTCCCACATTCCTACCATTATAGATGCATTTAAGGACACCAATGAAAGCCTCTGTATGTTGCTACCAATTTTCAATTATTTGAATCTAATAAGGAGAGATCTCATTACTGACAAATTTAAAGCAAAGACTCTCCACCAAACTGTCAAAGATAAGAATATGACGGGTGATAAATTATTTGAAACTAGCATTGTTGATATTGTTAAACAACTTAAGAAAACCAGAAACATGTTAACCCAAAAAGGTTTGAAGTAAGGAAAGGAAGCAAAGTTTCCGGGTACAATAGTAACCGATGCAATTTTCATGGTAAGGCAAGTAGAGGAAATGTACTATAGTATAAAATAAGTCACCTGATGTATATTTTTGTCATGATTTTTCCTCAACACCACAGTTGAGATTGACATCACTCACAGACAAGTAAAACTTGCTCAACACCCAGGAGAATTTTCAAGGGGGAAAATTTAATGTTCTTTATAACAGCATAGTTATTGACATCCTTAACAATTGTGGGAGTGTTAAGCTGCATTTGTTGAATGTGACTGAAGGGATTTTCGATTGGGCTTATAAGATGAAATACATTAAGAGGTCTTTGAATATCACAGCTGATTTAGCCTCCCGTGAATGTGATTTTAACAAAGAATGGAGATTAATACCTACAATATTTATGGTCCACAAACATGGTATGCTTATCCGACCAAACCCTCGATGGTTCATGTCTCAGGCTACCTCCACATGTCCCTTCGGCAGGGGTTGCCTTTTGCACTCTACTAGGCACCACATACTTTGGGGAGGATGGTCTAGAACTAGCCAGACGCCTTGCCTGAGACAACAAACTTGCTGAGATAGTGAGTGGCGAAGACTGATGTGTCCTCCAGTAAGCCACTGCCAAGACTTCCAATGATGCCCCGTTGCTGGACCACAAAAGAGACATTGCGACACCCTGGATATCATGCGCCCTCACCTGGAGAGTAGGTTCCAGGTGGTCAGGGAATCACTCCTGAGCAGAACATATAAAGTGTCAGAGGACATCCAAGATGGCTTCCTTGAAGAGAAGGCATGTGGGGTCCTAGACCAAGCGGAACAGGTGTTGGGGCCAAGATGGAGACTGTGTCGAAGACCCCTAATGGGCCAGAGGCACCGTTCACTGTCATCCAAGCCAATGACATCTATCAGAAAGGTAAGAAAGAACCATGTCATTACCATAACAGGCAACATGAGCAGACAGCATTTGTAGTTCCCCAACTTTTTGGCTGTCTCCAGAGCCACCAGGAAAGAGTCTTCTGGGTCAAAAGCTGAAGAGAGGAGTGGTGCAACAGTTTGAATGGTGCGCCAACAACAAGGAGTATAATCAAATCTACATTCCAAGGGGGAACCCCGGTGTGGTCCTGTAGACCCACTGACCAAAGGTGCGAACGATCTCCTGCAAGAACTGGTCAGTAGAAAGGTCGAACCCTTTCCAAACAGAAGACGCTGTTAAGCATAGCCTCAAACTTTGACTGGAAAGCGTTGGTACAGTGTAACCCTCCCGGGGGCACCACAGGTTGTACCACCTCCACTTCCATTGGTAAACCACAATCGTTGAACGGCACCAAAATCTCACCAGGAGTGTCAAAAAGCCCTGAGAGCGGAGGAGTAGCTGGAAAGTTTCCACATGGTCATTAGAAGTGCATGGGAACCATCGTGAAATCGATGCAATTGTGGTTGCTGTAGGAGGTCTGGGCGTATCAACAAAAGGTGAGGAACATTGACGGTCACCTGCAGCAGGTCTGGGAACCACTCCTTGCTCCCGAAATGGAGCAAAGAATATGACCTACATCCCCCACGATGATCAGAGTTTGGAGAGGAGATGTCTACTTGCTGGAAATGGGGGGAAGGCATAGAATTCCATATGATACCTGGAGAACAGAAAGGCATCTGTCACAATGGTCATGGGATCTGGGAAAGGAGAGACTAATGCAGGAAGCCTGCAGTCCTGTCTGGTGGGAAGAGATCCATGACGGGAGTACCCCATAGCTGCCTCAGGGCCCGACAGACTTCATGGTGGAGGGTCCACTCTGTGGACAGGATCTAAGACCTTCGGCTGATAGAATCTGCCACCATGTTGCGAGACCTACTGATGAATGCGGCTGGAGAGAAATAAATTTTCTCTCTACCCAACGCCAAGTCCACTGAGCTTCGTCGTTGGGAGCCTAAGATTGAGTGTCCCCCTGTTGAGGAGGGTATGCCAGGGTTACGGTGTTCTCTGTAAACACTCCCACTGTCTTGCCCTGGAGAAGTGTTGGAAATGAAGGAAAGTGAGCTAAATTGCCCGCAGCTCCAAGAGATAGAAGTGGAGAGCAGACTCTTCCTCGGATCACAGATCACTCACAGTGTGATGAATGAGGAAGCAGCCCCAATCACAAGTGGAGGCAGTGTACAGCAGGAATTCCGGAAACACGTCCCAGATATCCCGTCAGCAAAAAGATTGGACTGCAACGTCCACCATTGTAAGTCCACGAGATTGTCAGGAATCCAGCTGATCCACACCAAGCTGTCCTGTGTGTGCCTTCAAAGGAGGAGTCTGAATGTTGCCTCCCAAGAAGCCCAGCTCCTGAGCTGGATGTAGGCTTGATCTATCAAAATTGATGTGAATTCCCAGCCGAGCACATAACCATAGCAGGACCTGGGTCGGGCCGAGGTCCTGTTGTGAAGGCAAAACCGAGATGTGATCTCAGCCGTGTTGAGTCCGCTAATGCCTTCTGGATGCGAGAGTAGAATAAGCAAAACCGATGTGTGATATCGGCCGTGTTGAGTCCGCTAATGCTTATTCTAGTGAAGGTGAAGGAAATCCACTCTTGGTACTCTCTCTGATTTATTCACTTTACATCTTTGGTATATGTATAGATTTTCATTTGTAATGTACATTAATTATATATGATTATGGTGTGAGATGTGTTAAGAATGGATGATGGTTGAAAGGAATATTTATGTGCGTTTTAATGTGTATGTTGGTTTGTGTATGATGTGTATGTAGAACAGATGAAATGATATGTAAAGGAATGATATATATTACAAATGAAATAGTCTGCGCTCAAGACAGACTGAGAATGTGAGAATGGTATATTTAAGGGCAGACTGAAGTAGTGTGCTGTTACAGTATATTTAAGGGCAGACTGAAGTAGTGTGCTGCTACAGTACTCCCCCCTCAGTGACGAGGTAGGAGGAACGTGACTTTTCTCTGGCGCGGTGTTTCAGTAGGCGTGTCCGGAGGGTCCGCGAATGGTGTTACCGAAGCATGGGAGAGTATGTAGGCCGGCTTGATCCTGTCGATGGCGATGACATGGGCACTGCCGTTTTTATTGATTGTGATGTTCTTCCGGGTCCGGCGCAGGACTTCAAAGGGCCCTTCGTAGGGTTGTTGAAGGGGCCGCTTGACGGCGTCAACCCTGACGAAGACGTGGGAGCAGTCTTCGAGGTCCTGGCTGACGAACGTCTTTGTGGGATAGGTGCGAGGTTGCACGGGCTGCAGGCTTGCCATGGACTGTTGGAGGCTGCTGGCGAAATCCTGGATGCTGCAAGGTGGAGTGTCTTGGGGTGAGCTACAGAGGAGCTCACCAGGCAGTCGGAGGTTTGTCCCGTATACCAGCTTTGCGGAGGAGTGTTGGAGGTCCTGCTCAGAGAGGCACGAATGCCAAGGAGGACGAGGGGTAAGGTGGCACACCACTCCTCACGTGGCTGTCTGGAGGCCATGATGGATGCCTTCAGCTGGCGGTGGAAACGCTCCACCATAGCGTTCGCCTGGGGATGGTAACTAGCAGTCCTGAACCGTCGGATGCCCAGCAGGGTCATGACCTTGCCCCACACGCGGGACTCAAACTGGCTGCCACGGTCGGAGGTGAGGTTGAGGGGAACACCGAATCTGGACACCCATGTGGTGATGAAGGCGCGAGCGACGGTGTCGGTGGAGATGTCAGCCAGTGGTGTCGCCTCTGGCCAACGTGTGAAGCGGTCAACACAGGTCAGGATGTAGCGGTTGCCATCAGAGTATGGGAGAGGTCCAACCAGGTCGATGTGTACGTGGTCGAACCGAGAAGAGACTGGTGTGAATGTTCCGGGAGGGGAACGTGTGTGTCGTGTCACCTTGGAGGCTTGGCAAGGGACGCAGGTGCGTGTCCACTCCCTGACATCCTTGTTCATACCCCTCCAGATGAACCTGGAGGTCATCATCCACTGCGTAGTCCGAATGCCAGGGTGGGAAAGGTCGTGCAGCTGACGGAAGAGGGGATACCGGTGTTTCTTCGGTAGGTATGGCCGGAAGGTGTCGGTGGAGACGTCAGCGTAAAGGTGCACTTGTGTTCCCGGGAGCTGGATCCTCTTCATGGACAGTGCGGCATTTTCCTTTAGCTGCTGCAACTCAGGATCAGAGGCCTGGTCAGCAGCAATTGCGGCGTAGTCGATGAGAGAGGTGGAGGTCGCGCAGATGTTACGGGAAAGGGCGTCGGCGGGAGCGTTGTCGTCGCCTTTGATGAAGCGGAGGTCCGTGGTGAACTGGGAGATGTAGTCAATGTGACGTAGTTGCCTTGGGGAATAGGATGTCTTGTTGTTGTTGAAGATGGTGGTTAGTGGTTTATGGTCAGTGTAGATGTTGAATGGGCGACCTTCGACGAAGTACCGGAAGTGTTTGACTGCCTTGTAGATGGCGAGGAGTTCTCTGTCATAAGTGCTGTACTTAGTCTCGGCACTCTTGAGCTTCTTTGAAAAGAAAGCGAGTGGCTTCCACGCGCCTTGAACGTGCTGTTGCAAGACTGCCCCAATGCCGGTGTCAGAAGCGTCGGTGGCGATAGAGATGGCGGCGTCTGGGGTGGGGAAGTCAAGGGAAGAGGCGTCGGCGAGTGCGGTCCTTGCAGCGAGAAAGGCGTCGACAGCTTCGGAGGTCCAGTCCAGGGTGATGGACTGGCCTTTCTTGGCAGGCTTCAACATGAAGTAGAGAGGCTGGAGGAGCTGTGCGCAGCGGGGGATGAAGCGATTATAATAGTTGAGCATCCCCAGAAACTGCTTCAGTTGGCGCTGTGTGGTAGGCTTCGGGAACTCCTGGATGGCTTTACAGCGAGATGAGGTGGGGGTGATGCCAGAAGTAGATACTGTGTGGCCAAGAAAGTCGACTGTGGACACGCCGAACTGTGACTTGTCGGCGTTAACTTGGATGCCGTAGTCCTGAAGGCGAGTGAAGACTTGTTCGAGGTGGGCCCGGTGTGTGTCAGCATCAGAACTGGCGATGAGGATGTCGTCGACATATGTGAAGCAGAACTGGAGACCGCGCAATACTTCATCCATAAACCGTTGGAAGGTCTGTGCAGAGTTCTTCAGACCGAAGGGCATCCTGGTGTATTCGTAGAGGCCAAAGGGTGTGATGATGGCCGTCTTCGGGATGTCTGCAGGCTCGATGGGAATTTGGTGAAAAGCCTTGACAAGGTCGATCCTCGTGAAGATGGTGGATCCATGAAGTTGTGAAGAGAACTCCTGGATGTTGGGCACAGGATAGCGGTCAAGTTGTGTGCAGGAGTTCAGGGCTCTGTAGTCTCCACATGGTCTGATGTCGCCATTCTTCTTGGAGACGACGTGGAGAGCTGAAGACCAGTTGCTGGAGCTGGGGCGAATAATGCCTTGTTGCATAAGGGATTCAAATTCTTCTTTTACCTGTCTGTAGCGTTCAGGTGCAAGGCGGCGGTGCAAGGCCTTAGCGAAGACAGGCGGACCAGATGTGTCAATGCAATGAGTCACGTGATGCTTGATGGGCGTAGTGGCTGAGTACGGCTGCGTGAGAGCTGGGTAATTCAAGAGCAGCGACGGAAACTGGTTGTCCCGACTTATGGTGGAGAATCCAGTACTAACGCCGGGTGTAGTCTTGCCTCGCATCCAGAGTGAAGTGAGAGGGTCCAGGAGCTTGCGACTTCCAAGGTCAACCAGGAGGTTGAAGTGTTTCAGGAAATCGGCGCCGAGGATGGGTTGGGAAACTGCTGCCACGTAGAATGTCCAGGTGAACAACCGACGGAGGGAGAGTTCCAGTGTCAACATCTGCCGCTGGAAGACAGGGATCCTGGAGTTGTTGGCTGCGTAGAGGTGAGTGGTAGGGGTTAGCAACTTCTGGGTCTGTGTGGCGGGTAAGACACAAACTTCTGCGCCAGTATCGACAAGGAAGATGAAACCAGTGAGACGGTCGTGGACGTGGAGCAGTTTCGAGGTGATTTGGCGGATGTTGTGCACCATCAGCATCCGCCGGTCTGGTTTAACGGTGGAGCGTTGAAGGAGCAGGGTTTGGTGCACTTTACTGCGTCGTTCCCGAAACGGTTGTGGTAGTAGCATACACCTGGCGTGCGGGAGCGACTACCTCTGGACCCAGACCGTGAGTGACGATAGGGTCGTGGAGAGCGAGACCGATGTGGCGGGGGGTGGTAACGCTGAGTGTCGCTGAGTCGTTCCTCCAAGGAGTTCACCTTCAGCGTCAGTTGGGTTATGAGGTGTACCAACTGCTGTGTGTCAGAGGTAGAGGAGACGGTGGCGACAGATGGAGGATGCTCAGCCGGAGTGGATGCCATGTAGTCGTCTGCGAGCTGCGCCAGGTCGTTCAGCGATAGCTTGTCCTTTACACTGAACAGGTTGCGCTGCAGGGCAGGGGGCAAGCGTTGATAGAAGAGATGGGTGAATAGAGTTCTGTCAAACGAATCGAACTTGTCACCCGGAAGTCTTTTCATACGACGAAGGAGGTCAGACGGTTTTTCGTTCCCGAGTTCCCCTTTGACAGTAACACCTGAAGACGTGCAGAGACGGAGGACTCAAGACGGGCAAGGACCGCCTTCTTGAGGTCTTCGTAGGGCGTGTTGGGGGTGGAGGCGCTGGCGATCGCGTCAGAAACCTGGGAAACCACATCTGATGGCAGAAGGGTGCAGGCGTGGCTGAACTACGCAAAACTGCTTGCAATCTTGTGGGCTCTGAAATTCACCTCAAGGATGGTGAACCAGATGGTAGGGTCGTGCGGAGTGAAGGCAGGTGCGCGGAGAGGGGCGGCCTGTGGAGGCTCTTCGTTTGACATGGTGGCTTGAGGTAGTGGTGCACCGCTGGCCGTGTTAAGGACAGCCTTGCTGTGTAAGCGTGGGCTGCAGTGAGAAGGGCGTCCTTTACGGGAGGAGAGGCACCGGTAGGGCAGTCGCGGACTGGGAGCCACGGCGGTGAAGTGGTGGGAGGCGCTTGTACGGAGAGAAGGGAAGGGGGTGGCGAACGGCGGCGGGGGAGGGACAGGCAGAGACGTCCTGTAGCCGTCGTTCGATTCTGTCTCCGAAATACAGGTCACTCCAGGAGTCACCAATTGTTGTGAAGGCAAAACAGAGATGTGATCTCAGCCGTGTTGAGTCCGCTAATGCCTTCTGGATGCGAGAGTAGGATAAGCAAAACCGATGTGTGATATCGGCCGTGTTGAGTCCGCTAATGCTTATTCTAGTGAAGGTGAAGGAAATCCACTTTTGTTACTCTCTCTGATTTATTCACTTTACATCTTTGGTATACGTATAGATTTTCATTTGTAATGTACATTAATTATATATGATTATGGTGTGAGATGTGTGTAAGATGAGTGTAGTGTTAAGAATGGATGATGGTTGAAAGGAATATTTATGTGCGTTTCAATGTGTATGTTGGTTTGTGTATGATGTGTATGTAGAACGGATGAAATGATATGTAAAGGAATGATATATATTACAAATGAAATAGTCTGCGCTCAAGACAGACTGAGAATGTGAGAATGGTATATTTAAGGGCAGACTGAAGTAGTGTGCTGCTACAGTCCTATTGATAAAAACAATGCCCAGAGAAGCCAAACACCTAAATATTTGAGGAGCCATATGCCCTTCTTGTGCAACTCCGTAAAACAGGGGCCATGATCCTGGTGAACACATGGGGAGCTGTCAAGTGGTGTTTCCTATTAGGCTTCAGTTTAATGTGCACATTGGCCTCAGCCTTAGTGTGTGACACCTAAGCAACCTGCTGCTCTTGACCGATGGCTTGTCTGTGCTATCAGAGTCGAGCAGAAGGTCTGAGTCCATGTCTGACTGAAGGAGCTGAGCCTATGAACCAAAGTGAAGCGATGAGGAAGATGTGGGAGATAAACCACCCTCCTCATTGCCCTTGTGTTGGCGAGGGTGAAGGCTGTAAACCTGGCCTGGCCCACCATAGCCCACTGAAAACTCAGTACAAGTTGCTGTAACATGGGATCCCATGTGGACAAACCATCGCTATCCAATGTGAAGGAGACAAAGTGCCCATAGGCCAGAACAGGAAGTTCTGCATGTCCCAAGAGGAAAGAAGGGCCTGTGCCACACGCACCAACTCCCCTTGAGGAATAGAGATGCGCTATTCACCACGTATGGTCAGGTGAGGAAGCATAGGACAACCTCTACCATCGTCACTCCTATTCCTGTAGCATCTGTAGTACTGTTAGGCTGGGTACTTGGCAACTGAAGGCCTGGTGGACCCGATGGCATGGGCCAAGGCCTCCTAGGCTTACTACATCATGAAATGGATGGGCTGTGTCCGCCTCAAACAAGGAGAGTTGGAACAAAAACCTCCCCACGCTGCATGCCCGTGAGAAGGGGAGCAGAGTCTTGAGGAGCATGACCATGGGCTTCTGGAATGCTTGCAAACAAAGTCCACCATGACCGTGAAAGTAGGAAAGGGATCCAGCATACAATCATCTGCATCCGAAGAATCAACCTCCCAGTCCCCACCACCATAGTCCTTGTCCCTACCCTGAGACGTGGAGGGACCAGAGATGAAAAGCAGAGAAGGTATGAGAGCCGTGTGTTGGCCATGCACCTACCCCGGCCCACGGGAGAGCAAATTTTGGTGCCATGAAGCCATAGTGCAGTGCTGAGTGGTGGTGGTTATGATACACAGGTAAAGGGGGCACCATTGTGTCCAACCCTTTGAGTGCCGTGTACGAAGGAGAGGGGTGATGCTGTCTAGCATCACACACCCACCCTTCCATGAGCATAGGAATTGGAGGCTCTTAACGTTCTGTGACTTCAAAACTATTCTGACCCTCACCCAAAGGTCCAGAATAGCAAGCTGGTTCAGCACCCTACATATAACCACCACTACCAGAGCGGCAGAGGAACCGACCATCTGTCTCCCCTCACATTGTTATGTGAATGTCTTGGGACGATGGGACATCCATCAATGTGGTACGCTTACCCGGTGCTGATGGGTGGTGCACCAAATACAAAATGCAAAGGTGGTGGAAGGCCATGTGTTGGCCATGCACTGACTCCGGCCCATGAGAGAGTGAATCTTGGCGTCGTGAAGCCGTAGAGTTTGGTAATGGGTGGTGGTGGTGACCATGCGCAGCCGAGGGGGCACCATTGTGTCCAACCTCTCAGGTGCTGTGGAAGGAGAGAGATGATGCGGCATAGCATCGTGCTCCCCAACTCCCGTGAACAGAGTGCCTGGAGGCACTGCTACAATCACATCTGGGTCCCGAACCAGGGAACATGGTGGAGCCGACCGCCTGTCTCCCCCACCTTAGCTCAGGACTATTCCATTGAAAGACAGGGCGTCCATAAATACCAGACCAGACTGAACCTGGTTGTGTAGCAGTAGCGTGTGGTGCTGGATGTTGGTGGTGACGATGCGCAGGCGATGGGGGCACCATAGTGTCCAGCCCCTGGAGTGCCATGGACGAAGGAGAGGGGTGATGCGGCATAGCACCATGCACCCCAACTCCCGTGGACAGAGTGACTGGAGTCGCTTGACACTCCTTGTCGTCACAAGCTGTCTGACCCTGACCTAAGAGTCCAAGATAGGTGAGTGGGTCAAACACCCTCGCTACAGCCACATCTGGGTCCCGAGCCAGGGAAAGTGGTGGCGAACCAACCTGCATCTCTCCCTCCCCCTTGGCTTGGGACCGTTTTGGGAACGATGGGGCTTCCACAGGCATGGTCTGCTTACCCGACCAAACCCTCGATGGTTCGTGTCCCAGGTTACCTTTCCATACCCTCTCAGCTGGGAGTGCCTTTGCAGTCTACTGGGTGCTGCAGATTTTTGGGAGGTTGGTCTAGAACTAGTCAGACACTGCCTGAGACAACTAACTAGCTGGAAGGGAAGCCAAGTTATGAGGCATGCAGTCACTTGGGGAGAAATAATCTCAGAAAACATAGACTGTAGAGTATAACCATGCGTAGAGAGGCAAGTTGGCCCTCCAGCACAAGTGAGTGGCCCTCCAGTGGGAGCGTCCGAATCCTGGGGGCGACGGAATCAACCGAGGCAAGTGATTCTACACGCTCCCTCTCAGTGACATCACCAAAACCATCCCAACCCCCATGGAGATTCCCAGCACTCCACTCACCTCAAAGCGTCAATACATTAACCACAGCATGTAATACATACAGAAAGGTTGTCATGGGAGCACTAGGCAGGACCCTGTTGCAATCCTGCCGGGCACAGGTGCGCTTGGAGGTACGACAATGGCCGACTGGAAAACACAGCTGGCGTAGTCTCGGCCACCACAACATATCCAACGAGTGACTCAAGCCGCTACCCTCACCATCACCAACAGTGTGGGATGGAGGGGAAGCTGGTCTCAGCCGCACACAACATTGGAAAAAATGAAGCACAATACCGACAGGAAATAATAAAAACACAAGCGGTGATACAACGTGTAGCTGCGATGGTGTCAGTAGAGAAAGTGGGGACAAAGATGGACATTGGAGGGAATAGGCAGACAGATGCAGCAGCAAGCGCAAGGGGGGGATTGATTTTATGTACTTACAGATAAAGGAGACAATGTGTCTGCCTATAGTAGAAGGAACAGGTATTATGTGAAATAAATTTAGGTTTGGGAGAGAAATACGAAGGAACTGGTTCTCTAATAGGATAAAGATGAGTGGAACAAACTCAATAATTATATTGTTATTGCTGAGACAATGGAGAATTTTAAAAGAAGATTAGACAAGTATATGGATGAGGATGATAGATGAAATTAAGCAGCAGTGCTCGCACGGACTGCCACACGTAGGCCTGGCAGCCTCTTGCAGATTACCTCATTTTCTTATGTTATCTCTCTCTCTCTCTCTCTCTCTCTCTCTCTCTCTCTCTCTCTCTCTGTACATACAGACACACACACATGCACATACACATACACACTTTCATGGCCCTGTCCAAACTTCTGTATTTAGAGATATAGCAAGGGACTAGATGTATACCATTTATCATTGTTATTTGTAAGTAAATTATTTGAACTTTTAATAAAATATCATGTTAATTGATTATCATATTGATCATTTTTCGGCTGTGAAACAGACTAATTAGATTTCCATTGTTTTAAATGGGAAAATTTGTTTTGAGATATGAATGTTTCAAGATACAAAATATGTTAGGAAACTAATCAAAGTCATAACCTGAGGTTCTACTGCATTTTGGAGTACATTACTTTGTTCCCTCAACCAATGCATTTTAACTCCTTTGAAAAACTCATAACAAATCCATTATAATTCTACTATTTTTAATACACATCTTTTTCAATAACTCATTTAACTTGATTGAATTTTTTACCTTTCATTTTCGCAACACACTCAAGCCCCGCTAAACAGTTTCATTGTTAAGTCATCATATCCTTTTTTTTTTTTTTTTCATTTCAATAATAATTGTCCTCTATTTTATCTGAATAAAAATAAAATAAATAAATTGAATAAAAATCAATTGCAAAACTACACTTAAATTTAGAGAAAGAAAGGAAAGATAACTTACTTCACTTGAGTTTCATTCCTAATGTTGCACACTTTGACTTTTAATTTATTGCCATTTGGACACATCTCCTGTACTGCATTCTTCAGTCTTTCCTCCTTTCTTGAAGCGATTACAACTCTGCAGTCTGGAATATGGTTAAGAAAAAAGTTCTGAGGTAGGCAAGGCACTTCCAAATCACTATTGCTAAGCTGACATTCTCTTATATGGCACAATTTCTACAAAAGTTATGCAAACTGTGTGATGACCTTGACATTTAGTAACAAAGTTAAACAGTTCTCTGAATATCACTAACAGCCAAAATATATGATCAAAAGAACTATGACAAATCTTTTGACTAACTTAGCCACTCTCTCACTGCTCTAATATTGCATCTCTTGCCATCTTTCACCACTATTTTGTCTTCAATTGTCCTTTTAATATTGCTAACTGCATGCCTCCCCTCATCCTGCAGCCTTGCTGCATAAGATTTTCTACTTTCTCCCACCTCTCTATTCTGTCAACCTGTCTAATGTAAGAGTTGACCAGTGTTCCTAATCATTCATTCATTTCTCCAGTAGACTATGGAACTCCTTGCCTGCTTTTGTACTTTGTCTTTCCTACGACTTAAAGTGTTTCAAGAGGGAGGTTTGAAGACACTTATCCTTCAAAATTAATCACCCCAATTGATTTCACTTTAGTCACCCGATTCAGGAGGGCTTTTTTTATGTTTATAATCCTTAGCCAGTGGACATCTATCTATGAGAAAAAAAGGAAAAGGTTCAGGCTGTAAAGCTCAACATCAACAAGCAATACTTTCATAAATCAGAATGGCAGTGGTGCACACTGTAATCATCAGGACTACTAATGCACCTTTCTTTCTGGCAACCTCTTTTACTGGCCATGTCATAAGGAATTTCAAACTTGAGCAAACAATAGAGCATCAGAGAACTTGAAATTCAGCAAAGACCCCCAAAATGATGTGGCTGACTTAAAGTAATAAAACTAAGGATAATTTAGACATCAACATAATACATTGAGGATGTATATAAGTAAATGGAGATGAATTTCAAAATATCAAAACTGGAGCACTAAATCATGACATAAGCCAAAAAAAATTGACCAAAAGTCTTTAAACTTTCAAATACACACCTCAAAGATCAACCCCATTTACAACCTGGGACTCATTGTCTTCTTGTTATATTAGAGGATTCACTAGCCATCATGAAAGCACTGTAAAGAGTGTTGACTGTGGTGAGTAGTAGCTGTAAGCATGTGACACTGTATCAAAGTTTGCGAACAATTTCATATGATTTCCTCAGCTGTGGAGTAATGCTGTCTTATGATTGGCTGCCTTTCCTCACGACATCAAAGTAGTGATGCCAATGAACACAATTAGATAAGCTAGCATACTTCATTCACTAACTACCACAAATCTTTTTGGATACCGGGGGTGGGCAGTGGCAGCAATGGGGAGAAAGCCCGGGTGCGGATGTTAACATGTTAAATGCCATATGTACCACTGATGGTACATAGCATACTTTTAATAGTCGCCACATGTACCACCAGTGGTACATTACTGAGTTTTTAACCAATATTTCTGACAAAATAGAAGGCAAAATCCAAACACAAATATTTTACGTGACCATTTATGTATTCATTTACTCAAAACTATAGCATTGAAAGTCTATCATCATTTTCCACATGAAAACAGTCCCTGGAAAATAGAATATAATCATCGGATATTAGTGGTGATATCATTCATATCTCACAAAATACTTTTTTTTTGTAACAACTAAAATGCCTGTTTCCTCTTTACAGCAATACAAATAAAACTTTCATTCCAACAAACACTTCCTTCATTCAGAGTGATTTTTCTTCAAATCATGGGATACACAGATGTGGACTGCCATCACATTGATTACATTACTCTCCTAGTTTCTGCAGCTGCAGTTACACTTCGTTTATTTAGACTAAGGGTCTGGTAACAGCCTCTTCACCTTTTATAATATCTATGACAAAATAAGCTTTTCTTGTAACAATTAAAATGCCTGTTTCCTTTTTACAGCAATATAAATAAAAAACAAATTATCCCTAAAACACTTTCTTCATTCAGAGTGAATTTTTTCAAAGTATTGGATAAACAGATGTGGACTGCCATCACATTGATTACATACAATTTTTACTCTCCTAGCTTTTGCAGCTGCAGTTGCACTTCCTTCATTTAGACTAAGGGTCTGGTAACACCCTCTGCACCTTTTTCTTGCTGTTCTACATTGATCCTGCAATTCAACAAGGATGATCTTATTCCTCCCAGAAAGAGAGAGAGAGACTCTCTTCCAATGCTTACTGTGGTACACATGGCGATATATAAGTCTGAGTAATTCAGCAACGCCATATGAGCCATCAGTGGCCATAAAATTATGTGGTGCACCTGTGGCTCAAATGGTGATACATATACAGTGGTACCCCTTGATTCGAACACCCTTTCACTCGAACACTTCCCAATCCGAACACATTTGGTGAACAAATTTTGACTTCGAATTTGAATGCAACTTCTCAATTTGAACAAAAAAAAAAAAAAAAAAAAAAAAAAAAACACGTGGCGGCCGATGCGCATTCCCACCAGTCAGCCGGACGGTCTCGCTTGTATTTCTCCGCCGTGAACACCTCTGTCTCGTGAACGGCTTTCAAGTCACTCTGGCCCCTAGTTGCCGTGGTTTCTCTGGTCCCCAACCCTGATTACCTCCTACCTACCACCCCATTCAATGCAGCTTCTTCTCTGGTCACTGGCAAACTTGTTTACTAATGAAGATATATTGAACACTTTAAACAACCAATGAAGAATGAATTGTTAAACATCATTGTCATTTGCGCAAACTATGATAATACAATAATTTGCAGTTTTGTGCAATAATTTACACTTTTCTTGAAATAATCCCTGTTGGAAATGATATTATGAGAATATATTCTAGTTGATAAGAGAGAGAGAGAGAGAGAGAGAGAGAGAGAGAGAGAGAGAGAGAGAGAGAGAGAGAGAGAGAGAGGCAAGAGGAGGGAGAGAGGATGGTGAGTGGCTGGAGGAGGGAGAGAGTGGGGGGGAGGGGAGGCGGCCTACTCGTCTGTTTGCGTATCGAATGGGAGAGGATAAGAACGGAGGGAGGGGGAAGGGAGGAATACTATGTGATCTGTTCCTGTATTCAGTGCATGGTAGGGAGGTCAGGACCCGAGGGGAGGCTTATCTAGTCTTCATCGGAACTCTGGAGTTTCACACCAAAGTAAATAAGTTTTTTGTTATGCCTTTTTTTATTTATTGTATTTATTTATTTTTTATGCATTACAGCTTTGTTGAATGTAGTTTTCTCCTCTAGTAATTACCCAGTATCCTGGCATCCTGTTCGTATGTTTACTATCTATAAAAAGGGGAACAGGAATATCCCAAGAAACTATAGAGGGATCAACGTCAATAATTGTTTAGCTAAATTGTTTGATCTGGTGTTAAGCAAAAGATTAAGTTTATGGTTTGTCCCCCACAGAGAACAAGCAGGCAGCCAAAGGGGGAGGGCTTGCATTGAACATGTTGTAACTCTGCGTTTGCTGACTGACTTTGCACGAAAAAAAAAGCGTAAACTACTTGTGACATTTGTTAATTTTGTTATGGCATATGACCAAGTACCCCGCACTGTGCTGTTTAGAATACTGAAAAGGCTCGGATGTGGTGCAGTGATGTTGGCAGCACTGATCAGCATGTATACTGTAACACATAAGAGTCATAGGAACTGCTGTTGTGACTACTGCAATTGGAGTGAGGCAAGGCTCCCCTACTTCTTGTTTGTTATTTACAATTTTTGTGAATGATTTGATTACTATGATTAAAGGTGGATGTGGTATAGATGGGTTCCTTAGCTGGCTGCATATTATTGTGTTAATGGACGATACAGTCCTCCTGTCTACAACCAGACAAGGGATGGAACAAAAATTAAGGTTGCTAAATCAGTATTGCATGGATAATGGAATGCTTATCAATAATATAAAGACCAAATTCTTTGCTTTGAATTGTTCCCCAGAAGAGCAAGCTCCTTTCTGTATTGGCCCGATGGTTGTAAAATGGTGTGATAAGTATGTATACCTAGGCAGCATTTTTACATCTGATGGATCCTTGTCATCAGCGATAGCAGCACATGCTGAGTCAAAAATGTCAAATCCTTAAATTTATATCTTTCCTTGAAAAAAATAGGGACTTGCCATTTTATGTGAAATTGAAAGTTTTTAATGCTGTTCTTATGTCAACAATGTTATATGGATGTGAATCTTGTATGAATGGGGACCTACAATTGGGGCATTAAGCAATTACTTGGTGTGCGGATGTCGACCTGTACTGATGTGTGCTATGCCAAATTTGGGTTACCACCACTGAAGTTCTTAGTCATGGCCAAACAACGCAAATTTTTTCAAAGAATGTGGGGTGAGCGCCAACTTATGGTTGATGACCCATGGGTGCATGCTGTTAAGTTGGTTCTTGAGACTAATATCACTACAAGCACCTATATAGATGGGTTAATTAATAACAATGTTGGCAATGCCAAGGCTGGTAAAGATTCTGTAAAACTAGCTCTTTCTAACTCCACGTCATCTAGGCGAGTAACTTATCGCCTGCTTAACCCTAACCTAGAGGTAGATGAAATATACATGAAAAGAGGCAATATCAACAAAACTTATAGAGTGGCATACAGTCAGTTTAGGTTGAGCAGACATAAGCTGGCAATTGAAACAGGGAGATGGAACAGGCGTGGACGTGGACGACTGCCCGTGGAGGAACGTGTCTGTCCATGTGGTGCTGTGCAGACAGAGATGCACGTGCTTGAGGCTTGTCCCTTAACTAATGATATCCGTGGCCATTATGAATTTATATCGTGGATGCAATTAATGGAAAATCGTCATAAATTCCCAGTGCAGGAGATTGTATACAAAATATTGTCATGCTTCACTTAAGTATTCAGAATGATTGGTGTTTTTTGGGGGTCCAATTTTGTTTTAGAGTTTTTAATCTCTCTAATTTGGTAAAGTTGTTTTTATATGGGAATTTTTCACAATCTAAATGTTTCCTTTTATGTAGGGATATGTATCTGAGACTTTATAGTTTTATATTTTTTTTATGGTTTTATAGTTTTTAAAGTGTTTGTAGGGTAACTATGATATTTCTTGCTATTTAGTGTTTGAATTTCATGTCTAGAATTTTGTCTTGATGTTGGTATACATGTTTGTTATTTTAAGGTGATCAGCTGTGGTACTGTTGATGTGAATGTTGTGATTTATTTTATTTATTTACTTTTTTTTTTTGCAGGTGGCTGCATTGTTTGGAAAGTGTGTAACATTAAGTACTTTTGTTATTGAAAATAGTGTTGGACCATGAATGGCTTACATATTATACTAAATGTTGTTTTGTTTTATGTGTGTGGTAAATTGATTGATATTTTAAACATTTATTTTTTATAAGCAAATTTGTGGTCAATAAACTTACTTACTTACTTACTTACTCTGTGTTTACTTTGTACTCTCAAAATGCGAAGGATATCTATGAATTATGATGAGATGAGGGGAAAACAAGGTGCCAATTTGTTAAATCATGTTGCCAGTCTGTTGGGTCAGGATGAATTTTGTTTTTTCCCATTACTTCTTAACAATGGCTATTGTGTTCTTAGGTGTTGTGGCGATGTTAAGGGACCAACTTCTTGCAATAGCTGGGATTGAGTGTAGTACTTTTTTTGTTTTTTGTTTTACTTAAAATCAACTGGAACGGATAAAATGTTTTTACATTATTTTCAATAGTAAAAATTACTTCCTAATTCAAATTTTCCCAATTTGAACAGCCTAAAAGAATTAATTAAGTTTGAATCAAGAGGTACCACTGTACTATTCATGTTGAATATGCAAATTTTGCTCCAGATAAGACATACAGTAGTAAATATAGCCTCCTATTATTTTACAATTCTCTCTCTCTCTCTCTCTCTCTCTCTCTCTCTCTCTCTCTCTCTCTGTTCTAAATAAATAAGTGAAACAAAAATACTCTCTTCTGCTTCGTTCATAATAAAAAAAGTACTGAAATATTAGTTCCATGTAAGCCACAATAATATACACACCATACTATACAGCTGTGTGTGTGTGTGTGTGTGTGTAATGAGCGGTGCGGGCCAGCCACCCTTGGCTCTTCACGTCTGACAGCGTTACCAACGTCTTGTGAAGGAGCACTTGTTCTCATAATCTTGTTCGTTTCATTCTTTTTTATATGAAAACAACTTCTATACTACTAAATTATACCTTCCTCTTACCATACATGAGACTCAAATTCTAATAACTATGAAATGAGTGCAATGTCAACTATATAAAATAAAAATATAGTAGTTCCATTGTTTCCCTTTACAAGTATGATATGAATAACCAAATTCATATTAGGAAGATAAAAATTACTAAAAGAAAGGTTATTAAAATAAAATAAAAAATTCAAAGAAATACGAATCAAAGAAACTTTATGGTGCCTGTTTAAAAAGTGCACTTCCAGAAGCAGTTTACCACTAAGCCACCCAGAAACATATTTTACTCTCTCAAGTATACTGTATATGCATATTGTAGCCTATGAGTATGTATGCAAGACAATATAGGCTGTTTACTGTACAGTATAGAACTGTTTTGTACTCAATTTTCAATGTCCGGACTTTTTCACTCTCTGGACATGGCCCAGTTTGTATTAGTCCGAAGAAACGAGGGCTGACTGTAAATATATTACCTGTCATTTGACACTGTTAGCTTTGAGGTAGATGCCTTGTTAGCGAATTATTGAATTTAAACGTAAAGCATAGCCTCCAACAGGGGATGTAAAGGCCAACAAAGCCTGCCGCATGCTCAGTAACTAAGCCCCCTTATATCCAAGAATATTTTTTTTTTTTATGTAGAAGGGAAGCGGCCATGGCAACAAAAATAAAACAAAATAGCCCACTTTAGTACTGGTCCCTGGAAAGTCCAGATTCAGTGCCAAAAGAATGGGATAAGTGTCTTGATACCTCTCTCTTGAAACAATTCAAGTAATAGGCAGGTGGAAATACAGAAGCAGGAAGAGAGTTCCAGATTTTACCAGAGAAAGGGATGAAAGACTGAGATTTTACAATTATTCTGATTTTACAATTATAATGAACAGTTAAGAGTACATTTTCACAAGTTTAATTTATATTTCTTTCATTCGATTTTCTCTGAATAAATGATCAGGCAAATTTTCTATCATTCTATTTAGTCCTTTAATATATAATGAACTCTACAAATGTGTGCCTAAACCTTACATGGTAGGAAAAAACTGCGATGATATTTTGATTCAGCACCCTCAAAATGTTGAAATACACATTCATATTCAAAACAATTTTTGGAAAGTCGAATTTTGCAGGCTTGTGTAATCCTTGCAGGAATTCCACAGAAACACAGAAGATCCCAGAGAGTCTCTTGATGCACTGAATCAAACACCTCCTTGAGATCAACATGGGCTGCAAGTATTCCCTGTCGAAACTCACATCAGCATTCCACCAGTACACAAAGCACTAGGATCTGGTGATTTGTTGATTTACTGGGCACAAACCCTGACTGTTCCGGTCTCTGGTGCTTCAGCAGTTGACCGTAGATCCACATCAGCAGCAAACAGGCAAGCACCTTGCCTGGTAAGCTGAACACTGTTATTTCACAGTAGCTGTTGCACTTGGGATGGTCCCCTTTCCCCTTCCAGATAGGGACAACCATCCCTTTTTTCCAGTCAAGAGGAATGGTACCTGTATGTCATACAGCAGTCAAAAAAGCATGCAACCCATGGATCATGCTTCACCCTGAGCTTTAAGCAGCTCTACACTGATGTTACAGATACTACTTGCCTCTCCACTCGTCAACTTTGCCATAGCCTCTCTGACATCATCAATAGAGAGTGCAGGTTTGTCAATAAGTGGATCTAAATCCAACATCTGCAACCCTGCTGTCTGGAGCTGTCTATTTGGAGGGTCCACCGTGAACAGCTGCTCAGAGTACTCAGCCCAACGAGCTATCTGCCCATCTGCTTCTGGTACAAGGCAACCATCTGCTGTTTGGATAACGCTCACCTGAGGTGTAGACTTGGAGCGAAGTTTCTTTAGGAATTGATAGGCAGGTCTGAGGTCATTAGCATTTAAATGACACTCAACATCCTCAGCAAGACCCCTGGCATACCTCTCCTTGTCTCTTCTCAGAAGAGTTCTAGTCCTATGCCACAGAGCCCTGTACTGGTTGCAGCTCCCAGCAAGTCTGGCAGTGTGACTCTCCTCAATACCTTCCAGTGTCTCCATGAAGGCAAAGCCACTCCATGATCTCGGACACTCCCCCAATGCATTCTTTAGCAGTCTCAAAAGTCTCACGTTTGGAGGTGTCCCATAGCTTTACAGGATCCTCAAGGGTGTCCAGCACTCTAAATTTATTGGAGACTGTCACTGCATATTCTTGAGCCCATGACAAGTCCTTTAGTTTCTCAAGATCAAACACAGTGTGGTCACATCTTGGAGGCTTTCTAGACTTAACATGAAACTTGAGTGTAGCAACAACAAGCCTGTTATCAGTCGCAAAGAACTCAGCACTCTGAAAAACCCTGCAGTTCAGGAGGATCCTCCAGCGAGTACTGACAAGGATATGGTCAATCTTCTTTGCTACCCCTTCAGCATTGGTATACTAAGTCCAGCAGTGCAGTGCTAGTCTCTGATACCAAGAACCCACAATTCTCAGCCTTCTGGATCTTGTAAGATTCAGAAGGAAAGAGCTGATGCCATTCCTGGTCTCAGAACCATGAGAGCCAACACATATCTCATAGCCAGTCCTCTCAGTGTCAGTGACAGCATTAAAGTTGCCTACTACAATGATTGCATCACAACAGAGACACTGGTCCAGTACAGAGTTGAGTTTGGCTCAGAACATCTCTTCAGTTTCTCACACCTCAGTAGGAGCACACACTGCACCAACAGACATGAAGCTTAAACTCTGCTTCAGCCTTAATTGCATTATATGCTCATCAACCGGAGTAACCTCTACAATGGACGGCTACAGTCTGCAGTCTGCTGGAGATGCCATTAGTAAGTAAAACACCTGTTACCAGTCTCACCACTGACAGACACACACACACACACACACACACACACACACACACACACACATAGGCCTCTTTGCCTCAGATAGCCCCACCAAATCCACCCTCAGCCTACTGAGCTCATCCAATAAATGAGGCAATCGGTGATCCTCTGAGAGGCTCAGGACATTACAGGAACCCACACACAGAACCTTTCAAAGGTTTATCCCAGGAGTGGTCCAACAGACAGGCTCCACATGTGCAGCCCCACCAGCACCCCCAAAATCAGAAATAGGGCTAGGGGGTTCTCCTGCCCCTCTCAGGACAGGGATCCCACAGGTTTTCCCCTGCATCTGTCATACCAGTAGGCAGGCTCCTCTAGTGCCTTGACACCCAAGGGGCCTGCACAGTCAGACCCCCCAAGCAACCTCAGATCAAGGCTGTGGCTAGAGACTCACCCACACCTATAGCCCCTACCCCAACCTCTACCTATAACACTGGTGGTGGCTGTGGATGTTTTTTTACAGGTAGGGGGTTATAGGCCCCATTCCAACCAGCTAGGTCAACCATGAGCAGGGGCACTTGTATCCCTGAGAGAAAGAACCCTGGCTGCCCAGAAAGACAAAACGGGAAGCAAAGACACGAGAGACAGAGGGGGATTGAGCTATGGGAGGAGGGCACTCAATCCTCACTTGGACAGAATCCACCCACCACCACACCATGTCTGTAAACATTTGTCATCCGTGAAGAGACGAGTTCACCCTATCAAGGAGTCAATAAACTGTGTACACTCCTATTTGAACACCCATCCCAGCTATCGCGAGAAATTGGTCCCTTAACATCACTGCGATAGCTAAAAATGCGATAGCTATTGTTAAGAAGTAATGGGAAAAAAATAAAATTGGTCCTGGCCCACCAGAGTGGCAACATGATTTAACACATTGGCACCTTGTTTTCCCCTCATCTCATCATAATTCAGAGATGTCATTCATATTTTGATAGAATAAAGTAAACATAGACATGAAATGCATAAAAAACAGACATAACAAAAGACTTATTTACTTTGATTTACTTTTGGTAAATACCCCTTACTACAGACTTGTTGATACCAAACTTGGCACTCACAGAACTTTTACTTTGCCCACTTTCAACCAATTTTGATAATTCCAGTTTCACTGCATATGTAAGGTTCTGCCTCTTCTTAATTTCTTTCCCTGGTACTGTTGTTGCCTTTTGCTGGGTTGGGTTGGGTGTTAAAGACCTGCCTGGGTGGTCAGGAGGGGGGAATAGTGGCCATTGTCCCAAAATAATAAACGTGTAACCTCGGATATCATTTTCATTGCTACTCACACATGCTGATCTAGTCTACTGAATTGAGAGGGTGGCACCATCACCAGCAGAGGAGAGGGTAGCATGAGTGTGCTAGCCAATCACAGCCAAATACATCACTCAAACTCAGCCAATCAGCAAGTGAGTCTGGCCAAGTAGTATGACGTAGCCATCTGGATAGACTTATTCACGGGATAGGCTCATTCATGAGTTGTGATAGCTCCAAATGAGATGCATGTTAGCCATTTAAATGTGTCTTTTTGCATTCCCGCGATAGCTTTGAAACGCAAGAGCTTTGAAACACGATAGCTTTGAAACGCGACAGCTTTGAAACACAATAGCTTTGAAGCATAATGGCTTTGAAATACAATACCAAAACACGTGATAGCTGGGGAATGAGTGTGTATATAGATACCTGTAGGTCATTCAATGAAATATCGTGTATAAGTGAAAAAAATGTAAATTAAAAATTAGTTTGGATCTTGGACCTCACATGAATTAAAAACATGTAAAACAAACATACTTTAAAAAGAAGTACCTGATTATATGTTGTTGTTTTTGTTGTCCTGAAGATGTCACAGACAACACATAAATTGAGAGGTACCTGTACTCTCCTTCCAAAATTGAGAGGCTAAATACTACCTTCATGAGCTAAGGTTTACCACAGCTGAGAGGATTTCAGAGGAAAAGGATAAACCATATATGATTTAGCTATGCTACCAGTCCCACCACTTTGCTCTCTTCCAGGAGGTCCAGTTGGAATACAAACTCATTCTCCCCATCCATCCTCACTCATACAACTTCTAAGGAATACAGATATTTAAATGACCATTTGATTGTTACCCTTTTGGTTTCTAATTTGATTACCTGGTAATACTAGTTTTGACCCCTCAACAATTAGGTAACTTTACCCAATCACCAAAATAACCATGATCTCTCATCATAGATAAGAACCATATCCCCAACATTAGCCATTGACACTCCACAATCCAATCCTGACTTATTATATTAGTTACTTACCTAAGGACAAAAGTTCTTCAGTGATGGCTCTGCCAATGCCTGTAGCACCTCCAGTCACAAGGGCCACTTTTCCTTTAAACAATCCAGGTCGAAATACAGACATGTCTGCTAAGGAAACAAATAAAACCAACTTATTGTACAAACAAGCCAATATACTTAATACAATTGGCACTACAAATAATTATTGCATAAACAAATATGAAATAATCAAAAATACATATAAAAATAACTAAGTAGGTGTTTTTCTGGTTTGAAAAAAAGTTTTCTATATAAAAATCTACTTTTAGATCATATCAATACATATAGTTTAAATATGTAAAGACAGCTCCCTACTTGGTGAAGCTGCTTTTGTAATAATATTATTAACAAAAGTAATACTTGTCTTCTTTTTTTCATGGTAGCTGTCACTGGTTCAACCTACATGCAGCAAAGACATATGATGGTGGTAACTTCGATAACCATAGCAGAACAACAAAGCAGAACATTATTTTTATACATATGGATTATTATTTAGCTCAGCATGTCCACCAAAAAGGGGTGGAAGGAGTGCCATTAGATGGTAGGCAAATAAAGAATCAAGCCAAGCTCTTCCATCTGTCTGGAGAAAGGCTCAACTCCCTTTACTAAGCTTTTTAAGGATTCTTCAAGTTAGCTTAAGCTCAACCAGCCTGCCAATCAAATAAATGGTATTGAAATTTGTTCCCATATTGTACGTTTTTTGCATACATTGTATTGTCATACATGGAGTGAATGATTTGTTATAGGTGCTTTTCTTATAGGCACCAGTTTTGACTGCCCAATTTAGCACCTATAAGGAGACCCAACTGTACATACCAATTTTACGTCAGCAAATCACTTCTCTGCTATCGGAAGCTTCCCCATGAGATACGCTTTGTTGCCACTCGCCACCAGTTGCTGAGTTGTTTTCACGCCGACTAGACGTGTCACTCCATCAAGAGGAGTTGGCGTTGGTTTCCCTAGTGGAAAGCCTTGCCACAGCCTGTTTTCCGTGTAGGAGCAGGCTGCAACAACACTCGTTATCCGTGTAGGAGCGGGTGAGTGCCCTGTGTGGTGCACTTGCTGAGTTTACGACTCTGATTGTGTTTGTTGGCTGTTGCTTGCGGCTCGGCGCCATGTCTGTTTCACCGAGCCAAAACACACGGCCGTTGCCTGATGAGGTTGATACTGGCCATGGTAAGCATGTGAAGGAAAGCTCACGCAGGAGGGGATCGTCTGCTGGCTCCAGAAGTAGTTCTTCCCAACGAGAGAGTTCAAGGAGGGACCGCAAACATTCCAGGGATGTTGGTGGTGGCGGCAGTAATGGCGGCGGCAGTAATGGCGGCGGCGGTGCGGGTGGATCAGCGGGTACTCCACCCAACCATTTCTCCCCTTCGACCTCTAGAGATGAGGTTAATTCTCCGCCGTGGGACATGGTCATGGAGGCTTTGCATGAGTTGCGGGCTGATATGGATAAATTGAAAGAGAGAAGGCCTGACTCATGTGGCGGTGCATGTGCTCCCCCTCTCCCCCAGCCCCCTGCATCAGCTGTGCATGTAAATCGTCGGCCAACAGCGGAGGTGTCTTGCTCCGCCTCCACTGCTGGATTTTCTGGGTTTCCAACACCTACTGGTGAACATCACTTGTCTAGTGATGATGATAGTGACAATCAGGATGACGTGCTGCCTTCTAGTGTCCTCCTACAGTGTGCTAAGTCCTACGGCCCGGTGGATGATGTATCTGTTCGCATTGACGGGCAGGTAGCCGACATGGTGAATCAAGTATTTGATAATGGTCTACGTGAGGAGGAGTACAAGGAGATCTTAGATGATGATTCTACCAAGAGACCTGCCAACTGTCCCGCTTTGGCTCCAGTGGAGTGTAACTCGCAAGTCTTGGATGCTCTGAAAACGGAGGCCAAGAAGGCCGACTCTCGTATGAAGGATGTTGGCAAGGATATTATTACTGCAGCCACAATTATGATCAAGTCCCTTATGGCGCTGGATAAGGTTGCTCTGGATGGTAACCCTGATGTAGCACATGAAGTAGGCATGCTTAATGGGGCTTTAGCATTGCTGGGTAATGCTAATCATAAGAATAACCTGATGCGCAGATTTATTATTAAACGCGAGATAAACCAGAAGTATGCCCACCTGTGTTCGGACAAAGTGCCAATGACTAGACTTCTGTTTGGGGACAATGTATCACAATCAGCCAAGAATATTGAGGAGTCTGAAAAACTGAAGAATAAATTCACAACGAAGAAATCGTTTCCTACTTGGAGATTTGGCACAGGAAAAAGGGGTTCTTCTGGGAAAGCCCCCTACAAAGGGTTTGCAACCAAGTTCACTCCTTATGGACAGCGGGCTTATGGTCAGAGGACGGAACACCGTCGGCCCTTTCCACGACAAGGCATGGAGTCAAAAAACTCCCGAGGCCGGGGATACAACACTCCCCGGCGTTAGAGGAGGTGAGTCACACTTTTGAAGCTGGTAGACTTCATAAGTTTGTGGATGAGTGGCACAAAATTACCACTGATTCGCACATTTTGGATATTGTCAAACATTGCCATCTTGACATTAATACTGATGACATAGGTCCACTGTTTTCTGAGGAAATTGAGTATGTGTTTAGTAAGGAGGAGAAACTAATCATTTGTCAGGAAATTGTAAAGTTATTAGAACTTAAGGTTATTAAGGTAACTCACAGACAAAAGGACCAAATTCTTTCCCCAATTTTCTTGCGAAAGAAAAAAGATGGAGGCTTTAGGATGATTCTTAATCTACAGAAGCTTAATGAACACATTGAGTATAAGCATTTCAAAATGGAGAATTTTGAACAGGCAATTAGACTTATTAATAAAGATGCTTTCATGGCCTCCGTTGATTTAAGACATGCTTATTATTCTGTCAAAATTGCTGAAGAACAACAAAAGTTTTTGTGCTTTAAATGGCAAGGGATGATCTATCAGTTCACTTGTCTTCCCAATGGCGTTGCCGAAGGTCCACGTCTCTTCACAAAACTAATGAAACCTATTTTTGCTACACTGAGAGAGCAAGGTCATATCATTACCAGCTTTATTGACGACACCCTCATTTCGCACAGCTCATTTGAAGGTTGTAATCAAAGTGTTCATGCCACTGTAGAGCTTCTCAGAAAAATGGGTTTTTCTATTAATGTAGGAAAATCTGTCTTGACACCTACAAAGAGTTTGGAGTACTTGGGGAATGTTATCAATTCAGAACAAATGACAGTTACATTACCTGAGCGAAGGAGGCAGAAAATAATTCAGTGTTGTAAGGAATTAGTTCACTGTGATAGAGCACACATCAGGGATGTTGCCAAAGTTGTTGGATTATTGGTTGCAGCTACTCCAGCAGTGGAAATGGGAAAGCTGCATTACAGGAGATTGGAGACTGCAAAAATTTCAGCATTAAAGGAAGTAGGAGGTAATTTTGATAAATGGATGGCTATCACTCATGATATGAAGATAGACCTACTTTGGTGGTTAAATCATATTGCTGTGCAAAGCAGGAACATTTTTCGGGAAAGCGCGGAAATAGATCTGTATACTGATGCATCAAACTTAGGTTGGGGAGCTAGCCTTAATCATCAACAAATTAATGGAAGATGGTCCTTATCGGAGACAGATTTGCACATCAATGAAAAGGAACTCAAAGCCATACTATTTGCACTACATTCCTTTGCAAGTCAACTACGAGGAAAACATATTAAAGTGTTTTGTGATAACACGACTGCTGTCCACTATGTTAATGAAATGGGAGGCACAAAATCTGTTATGTGTAATGCAATCTGCCTCAAAATCTGGGATTTGTGTGAGAAGATTGAGGTATGGGTTACATGCTTCCATGTACCAGGCAGAGTTAATCTTTTGGCGGATGCTGCCTCTCGAAAATTCAATGACAGACATGAGTGGAAGTTGAGTGAGGCTATTTTTAGAGAGCTCTGCGAAGTCTTTGGAGTCCCAAACATTGATCTTTTTGCTTCTAGGCTAAACAAGCAAGTACCACGATTTTGTTCTTGGAGACCGGACCCAGAGGCAGAATACTTTGATGCCTTTTCAATTAATTGGTCACAATTTGAGCTAGTCTATATTTTTCCCCCCTTTGCTTTGATTGCTAGATGTCTTCAGAAGATACGAGCAGAGAGGGCGCGGGGGTGGATGATAGTACCAGTGTGGCCATCACAGGCGTGGATGGGGTCTCTCCTCACAATGTTGATCAAGGAACCACGCCTGATACCCAGAGGGATGAATGTCCTGAGTCAGCCGTCAACAGCAGAGGAGCACCCCATCCTGAAGCAAACAAGACTGATGACCTGTCTCTTGTCCGGCGACAACTGCGAGAACGAGGAATTTCTTTGCCAGGTACGGACATCATCATGGCCTCGTGGAGGCCTGCCACTGCAAAGCAGTATCAGCCGCATGTTAACAGGTGGCTACAATTTTGTGATACAGGGCGTATCAGTCCCCTTAATCCCACTGTAACTGAGATTGTAAACTTCCTGTCTGACACTTTCCACAGAGGTGTGGGCTACGAGTCGGTTAATACGGCAAGGGGAGCTCTATCGTCACTAGGGATAGTGGTTGATGGCTGTAGAGCGGGCAATCATCCTCTTGTCAACAGGTTTCTGCGAGGGGTTTTTAACCTAAGACCATCTACACCCAGGTATGCAGGAACCTGGGACGTACAGCTGGTCTTTCAGAAACTACGAACCATGGGACCATTATGTTTTCTTTCCTTAAAGGACTTAACATTAAAACTTGTAATGTTGATGGCGCTCACGCAAGCTGCCAGAGCACAGACATTACATTTGTTACTTTTTGCAAACATTGACATTAAGGAGGACTCTATTTCTGTTTGGTTAGGGGGAAATATTAAACAGTGTAGACCAAAATTGAATGTGCGCTTTGTGACCTTTAAAGCTTATGGTAGGGACAGTGGATTATGTGTTTGTGAGGCACTGAAAATGTACATTGCTAGAACATTGAAGTTTAGAAATGTTGTGGATCAGGAGAATGGTAAATTACTCCTTAGTTTTATTAAGCCACACAAGAATGTAACAAAGGATACTATTGCCAGATGGATTAGGACAGTGTTACGGATGTCAGGAGTAGACACTGACAAATACTCAGCCGGCAGTGTTCGGCATGCTGCTGTGTCAAAAGCTAAGGCCATGGCAGTGCCGATTACGCATATCATGGCGAAGGCTGGGTGGTCGAGAGAAACCACATTTGCTAAACATTATGACAAAGAAATTGTAAGAGAAACTGATTCTTTTCAAGAAGCTGTATTGCAGTAAGAAGGGTATTTTTTGTTTGTTTTGGACTTTAGTCCATTGTGTTGATTGCTAAACTGTACCTTTTTCATTATATTGTAATTTAACACTTGATTGTTTTCTACACCATACTCACATTTATGTTTATCTTTTACTGGTTATTGTACGACACCCACATGGCTTCAAAATCTCATGGGGAAGCTTCCGATAGCAGAGAAGTGATTTGCTGACGTAAAATTGATGAAGTACATGAGACTTACCGTAGGTCAGTTGAAATGTGCTTCTAATTTTAGGGAAGCAAATCACCTCTGCTAGAAGGAAGCTTTCACATGCCCTCCACTCCCTCCCTACGCTGCACCGCGTCTCATAGTTGAAGCACTTGGAGCAATGTGAAATAGTGTATTGTTTTTCATGTGGGTGATCGTTTTCTTCAAAGTCTGGTGGCGAGTGGCAACAAAGCGTATCTCATGTGAAAGCTTCCTTCTAGCAGAGGTGATTTGCTTCCCTAAAATTAGAAGCACATTTCAACTGACCTACGGTAAGTCTCATGTACTTCATCAATTTTAATATGCATAAGTGTGAGTGTGAGTGTGTATTTACCAAGTTGTATTGTACAAGATTCGAGTGGGGTTCATAGTGTCCAGTCTCCGTATCTCCATATATCAAACATTTCCTTGAATTTATGAATACTGGTTGCTTCAACAATCTCCTATTTTAATACATTCCGGGTATTCACAATTCTATGTGGAAAACTGTATTTTCTTGCGTCCTTTTCACACTGATTCTTTTTTATTTTCCTTGAGTGTTCTCTCATCTGTCTAGTTTCTTCTTCCATCATCACCAGGTTTTGGTTGTCAAGCTTTTCAATTCCATTTACTATCTTATAATTATAGAGTTATTAGATCACCTTTCTCTTTTCTATCTTGCAGAGTTAGCAGTCCCATTTCCTTTAATCTTTCTTCACAAGTTAGTTCTCTCAAATCTGGTACCATTTTTGTGGCCACTCTTTAGATCCTTTCAAATTTCCTTACATCCTTTTTTGCATTAGGTGACCACACCACAGTGGCAAATTCCAACCTTGGGCATATCATACTGGTTAGAATTTTTTTCATCATGTCCTTATTAATGTAGTGGAAGGCCACCCTAATAGAGGTTAATATTTTGTATATGGATCCAAATATTTGATTTATATGCCATTCTGGGCTCACTGTATCTTGTATCACAACTCCTAGATCTTTTTCTTCCTTGGTCTACTAAGTATTTCCTCCTCTACCATTTTGTAGTTCCATTTTGGCCTTCTTTTGCTTTTTCCTAGTTCCATCAAATGACATTTCTTTGCAATAAAGTTCAATTTCCACCTCCTACTCCATTCATCAATCTTGTCTATATCTCCTTGTAGTTCTCGAGTCATCAGTGTTCTTAACAACTCTCAACAATTTGTTGTCATCTGCAAATAGATTCATATAGCTGGTCACGCCACACTGCATATCATTTACATATACAGTGGTACCTCTTGATTCTAACTTAATTAGTTCTTTTTGGCTGTTCAAATTGCAAAAATTTGAAATAGGAAGCAATATTTACCATTGAAATCAATCTGGCATCTAATGGAATCATTTTCATTTCCCCGCCTCCCTCCCATGCACTGAATACAGGAACAGATCGCATAGTATTCCCCCCTTCCCCCTCCCCTCCGTCCTTATCCTCTCCCATTCAATATGCAAACAGACCAAGTAGGCGGCCCCCCACCCCCACTCCCTCCCTCCTCCAGCCACTCACCATCCTCTCTCCCTTCTCCCCCCTCTCTCTCTCTCTCTCTTTTTCTTATCAAATAGAATATATTCTCACAGCATCATTTCATACAGGAATTATTTAAAGATAAGTATAAATCATAGTACAAAACTGCAAATTATCATATTATCATAGTTTACACAAATGACAATGATATTGAACAATTCATTCATTCTTCATTGGTTGTTTAAAGTGTTAAAATATATCTTCATTAATAAATACGTTTGCCAGTGACCAGAGCAGAAGCTGCATTGACTGGGGTGGTGAATAGGAAGTGACCAGGGTTGGGGGCTAGAGTAACGGAGGCAACTAGGGCCCGGAGTGACTTGAAAGCCATTCATGAGTCACAATAGAGAGGGGTGTTCATGACGGAGAAGTGCAAGCGAGACCGGCCGACTGGCGGGTAGGCGGTGTCAGCCGCCACGTGTGTTTGTGTTCGAATTGAGAGGCCACATACCGATTGGAGGTCAAAATTTATTCGCCAAATGTGTTTGGACTGGGAAGTGTTCGAGTCAAAGGGTGTTCAAATAAAGAGGTACCACTATATTTATTAATATATACATTGTACACACATGTGATTGTGTAACTGCTGTTGTTTGGGTTGCATAATAGAACTCATGTGACATGTTGGCCACTCAACGAAATATTACATACAAGTGAAAGGAAATGTACCTAAATTATATATTTGGGGGGTATTTTGGACCCCATTTAAATTCAAGAACACTTAAAACGAACAAGCATAAAACGAGAGGTACCTGTGTGTATATATATATACAGTGGCACCTCTTGATTCGAACACCCTTTGACTCAAACACTTCCCAATCTGAACACATTTGGCGAACAAATTTTGACCTCCAATCCGAACGCAGCTTCACAATTCAAACAAATAAAAAAAAAAACATGGCGGCCGATGCGCCTTCCCTTCAGTCGGCCAGTCTCACTTGTACTTCTCCGCCATGAACACCTCTCTCTCGTGAATGGCTTTCAAGTCAAGAGAGGATGGTGAGTGGCTGGAGGAGGGAGAGAGTGGGGGGAGGGAAGGTGGACTACTCGGTCTGTTTGCGTATCGAATGGGAGAGGATAAGGACGGAGGGAGGGGGAAGGGAGGAATACTACGCAATCTGTTCCTGTATTCAGTGCATGGGAGGGAGGCAGGGACCTGGGGGGAGGCTTGTCTAGTCTTCATCGGGACTCGGGAGTTTCACACCGAATAAGTTTTTTATTATGCCTTTTTTTTATTTATTGTATTTATTTATTTTTTTATGCATTTCATGTCTGTGTTTACTTTGTACTCTCAAAATGCGAAGGATATCTATGAATTATGATGAGATGAGGGGAAAACAAGGTGCCAATTTGTTAAATCATGTTGCCACTCTGGTGGGTCAGGACCAATTTTGTTTTTTCCCATTACTTCTTAACAATGGCTATTGCATTCTTAGGTATTGTAGCGATGTTAAGGGACCAATTTCTTGCAATAGCTGGGGTTGAGTGTAGTATTTTTTTTTTTTTTTTTTTACTTAAAATCAACTGGAAATGGTTTTGCATTAATTTCAATTGTAAAAATTGCTTCCTAATTCGAATTTTCGCAATTCGAACAGCCAAAAAGAACTAATTAAGTTTAAATCAAGAGGTACCACTGTATATATATATATATATATATATATATATATATATATATATATATATATATATATATATATATATATATTTATCTATCTATCTATCTATATATATACACACTCTCTCTCTCTCTCTGTTCTAAATAAATAAGTGAAACGAAAATACTCTCTTCTGCTTGGTTCACAAAAAATAAAGTACCAAAATATTAGTTTCGTGTAAGCCACAATATGTAATATACACACCATACTATACAGCTGTGTGTGTGTGTGTGAGTTGTGTGTGTGTGTGTGATGCGCAGTGCTGGCCAGCCACCCTTGGCTCTTCACGTCTGACAGCGTTACCGTCTAGTGAAGGAGCACTTGTTCCCATAATCTTGTTCACTTAATTCTTTTTTATTCAAAAACAACTTCTATACTACTAAATTGTACTTTCCTCTCACCATACATGAGACTCAAACTCTAATATCTATGAAAGGAGCACAATATCGACTATATAAAATAAAAATATAGTAGTTCCATTGTTTCCCTTTATAAGTATGATATGAATAACCAAATTCATACTAGGAGAATAAAAATTACTAAAAGAAAGGTTATAAAAATATAAAAAATAATAATTTCAAAGAAATACAAATCAAAGAAACTTTATGGTGCCTGTTTAAAAAGTGCGCTTCCAGAAGGAGTACAGCAGTTTAACGCTAAGTCACCCAGAAGACGTACAGCAGTTTTCGTGTTATTAAACTGTACCCTATTGCAGGTATAACCATATCTTACTCTCATGTATACTGCATATGCATACTGTACCATATTGTAGCCTATGAGTATGTGTGCGAGACAATATAGGCTGTTTACTGTACAGTACAGAACTGCATTGTACTCAATTTTCAATGTCCAGACTTTTTCACTCTCTGGACATGGCGCAGTCTGTATTAGTCCGTAAAAACGAGGGCTGACTATATATATATATATATATATATATATATATATATATATATATATATATATATATATATATATAGATATATATATATATAGATATATATATATATATATATATATATATATATATATATATATATATATATATATATATATATATATATAGTTTATATATATATAGTTTGATTTACATCGTTTTCATTTTGGACCCCCCTCTTCAGGAATTCATCACCCACATAAATCAAGAGGTACCTGTAGTTATTGATGCTCATTCCATATTTGCCACACATGGACTACCAGTGAAGTTGGTAAGTGGCAATGGAACGGCATTTACAAGTGACTCATTTAAGGCATATTGTCAAAAGAACAGAATCAAACACATCACATCTGCTCCCAGACACCCAGGCCATCCAGACATTTAAAGCAATTATGAAGAGAATGAGCAACTCCCTTCACTGGAATGCCCGCATCAATAGGTTTCTGTTCTAGTACAGAAATACTCTTCAAAGTACTACTCAAGAAACTCATGCTCATTTGCTGCTCAAGCAACATGTTCGAACATAAATCTCCATGATCCAGAGTGATTTAGATCAACGCATCCAGAGGAAGAAGAGTGGCCAGTGGAACTTCTATAACAAAAGGGCGGCTTCCAGATATTTTGAGGAGGGAGATAAAGTAGGACCACGGATAGCATGGATTCCTGGTATTATGCAGTCCCTCACTGATCCTCTTTCTTATCTGATTGAATTACAGGATGGGAGTGTTGTATGGAGACATGTCGACGTGCCATTACTCTTTAATCAATATTTTGCAGATTTTGCTGACAACACTTGTTATTGACACAGGTAAATTTAGTAGGTCAGTTTTCTTTCTTCCTCTGTAAATGGGCAATATGTTTGCCTTCTTCCACTCTTGTGGCACCCTCCCCTCCTCTATTGAGCTGGTAATCACTTCCCAAATTGGCTGTATGAGTTGTCCAGCCTGACACTCCATCTGGTCCCATTGCTTTTCTTACATCCAAACTTACCAACAGTCTGCTAACATCTTCTTTCTGTACCACACCATCTTTGAATCCCTCATGTGCCTCAGTCATGTTTAGCTCTGGAAATGCTTCCTCTTCTGAGAATACAGATTTAAAGCTATCATTCATAATTTCACTCAGCTGGTTTGCTGTTTGGTATGTTTTTCCCCCTCTAATATCTTATCTATGGTTTCTTTACACTTCCTCTTCCTATTTATATACTTATAGAAAAGCTCAGGTTTATTTCCACACTTATCTACCACATCATTTTCAAAAATTACTTCTTCCTCTCTTCTTATCCTAACATACTCATTTCTTGCTTCCTTGTATCTCTCTCTATTACTTTAATTCCTCTGCTTCTTCAGTTTCCTCCAAGGTTTGTCCTTTACCCTCTTTGCTTCTGCACATCTGGTATAGTACCATGTGTGTTTCCTACTCCTTACTTTGTATATAGGTACATATCTTTCCACACCTTCATTATGTTTCCTAAGGAATATTTCATATTTCTCCTGTGCTGGTTTACCACGCATGATCCCTCTCCTCTCTTCCTCCACCCATCGATCCAATGTGTTCTCTATGGTTAATTGAAACATATCTTCACTCCACAATCCTGTGTTCCCTCTCCCTTCCATTTCTTTCCAGTTAACACCTTTGCAGTTAAAGTCTCCCACTAGTTGTACCTTCTTGTCCTTCCTTGTCATGTCAGCCAGGCCTTTTAACACCTGCATTACTTTATGTTCTTCCAACTTCCACATATTTGTTTCTGATGGCACATATGTTACTACAATTTTCCTCCTTTCTCTTCCATTAGTTCAAATTGTTATACCAATGACTTCTGCCATGCCATCACTGTATTGCACTCCTCTACAAAGATGTCTTCTTGCACCATTATTAGTACTCCTCTTATTCCTTTTCTATCTCTCCTCCAAATTTTGTATCCCTCTTGCAGGAAATTTATGTGGATCTCTTCCTTTAATTTTGTCTCTGCCATGCAGAATACATTTGGTTTTTGAAGACTTAAATAATTCTTTATTTCTAACAAACTGGATAGTAACCCATCCACATTAGTATATGTTACTTTTAATTTGTTGTTTTTTCATCACTTGTACCTCTTGCTGCTGCTGCTGTGGTTTCTCTACTTCCTCTTCCTTCTCCCAAAATGAACCACATCCCCGGCCTCATATCTAATACCCTCCAGTAAAATTTCTTGTTGGTCTCTGTCCTCTTTAAGTTTTTTTTTTTTTTCCTGAGCCTCTTGTCTAAAATGTTTTTCCTTCTGTCTTTCTTCCAAATTCATATGTCTCTTTATCCATGCGTCCTTATACTCTTCACTTTGAGCCAGGCTACCAGCTCTTGCTGTTATTTCCTTCACTGCCATTGTGATCTCATCCTCACTTTCAGTGACCTTGTATTTCCTTCACTATATTTCCAATTCTATGCATTTCTTCAACCCCCTGTTCTAAGCATTCTGTGTCATCCTTAACCTTTTGTATGACCTTTTTCACTAATTCTCTCTCCTCTCTTTCTCTCCCATATTTGTTAGGATTTTTCCTTTACTGTAATCCATAGATTACCACACATTTCTTTCTGTCCACCATATACCTTATTAAGTCTTCCTTTTCCTTAATGATCAGTATGACAATGTCTTTTGTCTTGTTCTGTATTTGTTTCTTCATCATCTCAGCAAAACTAATCTTTCATTCCTCCCTTTCTTTTTTCCATACATTCTTCAGTTCCATCAAGTTGAAGTCACTACAAACTTTATCATTTTCTTCTGAATCATCCTTCACTTTTCCCGTAAGATCTTCGAGCTGAAATTCATGTCACACATTTTTCTTTAAGGATTTCATTTTCTTTTTTATTCTTCCCAATTCCTTCTTCATCTCCTTATTGGCCTCTATAATGTGCTCATACTCAAGAAACATGCTTTTCATTTCCTTATTTTCTTTTTCTATTGCCTCATATTGTGTCATCATACCTTCCAACAATTCTTTCATAAATTTCACTTCCCTTTCTCCATTCACTAACCTCCTAGTGGTTCCCCTGCTTTCATTTTCAAATCCAAAAAATCCCCTGTTATATTTGAGCCAGCTAACCTCCTTAGACCGAGTGGTGTTTCCCAAACATGTTTTCGCAGGTCTGTTGGTGTCGCTTCAACTCCAGGCCAGAGTTGACTCCTTCTCACCTTCCATATTAGCAGTAGTCTCTTAATTGATTGGTTCACTTTTGGAGATAAGACAATCTAATAATAGTCCCCCTCTCTCCCCTGTACATATATAATAGGCTCCTCCAACAGTAAGGAGACTGGTAGCTGATGCCGTTGTATGTCTCGAAAAACACATCCGTTCAGTGCTAGCGTGTGTGTATATGTGTGTGTGTGTTCTAGCATTGCCACACACCCCTCCCTCCCTCCCTTTCTCCCTCCCCTACACTGCTGCAGAAGGCTGTAGCACTGCTTTTGCCACCACCTCATATTCTTACCATTTTGCAAACATTTGGTTAAGGTAGATAGTTTCGTCTCACTACTTTTGCGGAGGCAATGTGTGTGTGTGCTCACAATGGTAGCAGGTTGATTCGCCTCCATGACAATATGCCCCAAGTCATTTCACTCCAGAAGTTGAAGTTAATCAACTTCACCATTAGTTGATTCACCCCAATTTGCTAAACAACCAAGCCATTATGCCGAAAATCTAAAACTCTAAAGCTGAACCCTTCTCTCAGAACTTTACCAATAACTCTAACTTGGATGATTCTGGGCTTGTTCCTCCTTCTTTTCCTCCATTTGACTATTTCATGCCATTGGTTAAAATTCTTCACAGTGATGTTGTCCATGCTGCTGGCCTTCTAGACAATTATCCCCTCTTCTTTAATGACACCCAGCTTTCTCTCTTTTCTACAATGAATATCCTCAGTCTCTCCTTTACTTATAATCTAAACTGAAAACTTCATACCTCATTTCTTGCTAAAACAGCTTCTATGAAGTTATGTGTTCTGAGGTATCTCCGCCAGTTTATCTCATTCTCCCAACAAGGACCTTGTCCGTCCATATATGAAGTATTCTTCGCATGTATGCTGGGGGGGGGGGGGTAGGGAGGGAGGTTCCACTCACACAGCTATGTTAGATAGAGTGGAATCTTTCTGTCTTCTACCACTATTTTCATGCTAACTGCTCTACTGGTCTTGCTAACTGCATACCAACTGTCCTTCTGTGGCCTCAATACACAAGTATTCATTCTTCTTCCTCTCATCCCTATTTTGCATTACTCTCTAAAGCAAAAGCTAACCAGTACTCACAATCATTCATTACTTTCTTAGGTAAATTCTATAACTTCCTGCCTGCCTCTGTATTTCCAACTTCCTATGACTTGACTCTTCCTGACTTTTGGCTAACTTTTTTCTTTCAGGGGACTGGCAATAATAGTGGGCTTTTTTGTTTTCATTATTTTTGCTGCCTTTGGCTAGCTTCCCCCTCTTGCATAAATAAAGCACAACCAATATGTATTGACAAACATTTGCAAGAATTTTCAATAATATTACAAAAAGCTCTATGACTTATATTGATAATATACACAACAAATCAATGTACATAAAATTCTAATGCAAACATATACATAGAAAAAAATGAAATAGTACAGACTCATCCTGGTATTGTGTCCAGAGGTGCCTTGTTCAACATATTTTTGTGCTTTTACTGACAAAAATCCCCCACTGCTGGGCTGTTTTCACCTTATAAAATATTTTGAGAGGGATTTTATTTTACCAGCAATGACCACCATCCCTCTACTCAATGGCGATGCTCACCAAGCAGGTGTTTTTTATGTCCATCATCACAATCCAGGGCCTGTATGTAACAGAATGCAAGACACATCCAGGCAGGCAGTTGATGCCAAATGTCTTTAGATTTACACTCAGACAAACACAAGAAAAAAGTGCTTCATATACAGAATAACATGGCCCATACTCGCACACACCCTTTAAATAGTTACACTCCCAGGACCTTTAAAAGACACATGGGCACCGTAATAACTTTGCGGCGATTTAAATTCATGTTCCTATATGTACTCTTCAAATTCACCCAAATCTGAGTTTTGACATTTTTCAGATTTTTCGACTATACCAGAGGGCTCATGAGCCACCCCTTAACTAGTTCACGACTTCCAGCAAAGGATACACTTGAACTACATTGTCTTGACAGTTGTAACTCTCTGGCTAAAGTGATAGCTTTCAAAATACTTCTCATCCATGAAAATAGCAGTGTACTCAACCAACAATGAGAATCAAACTTATACAAGAGTAAACTTGTACCCACTCATACTCATATGACAATGACAATATATTCAATAAAGTGAAAAGTTCAAGTAGCTAATCCTCTGGGTGGCCAACAGATGTTCATTAGGTAGTGAAACGACAGGCGTCAATGGTCCAGGTAGCAAAACTTCTGGTATCCATGCCAATTATAGGTGTGGAAGAATGGAACGGAAAGTTAGATAAAGTTGATGGAATTAGGTAAATGTACTTCATTAGGCCTATAAGAAAATAACATACATGAGGAAATCATAGCCAATGAAATGTTTTCTGGAGAAGGCATGGTAAACAAGACAGAAAAAAAATGAAATGAAGTGAAGAGTGTAGTAGTAGTTATAGTGTTATCTACTATGTAAGGTACTTTTCCCTTCTGGCCTGTTATAGTGTTTTGGAAACTACGCTATGAAAACACAGGAACCATAAACAATAAGGAAGTAAAAAGGATCACAAGAAGAAAAAACGAGGTGCAGTGATGAACAAAGAAACTGTCAGAGCTAGTTACGTTACTGCCAGATAAGTAGTGCATCCATCAATGCATTATAAAAAAAAAATCAGGGTTGCATTACCGTTAATGAGTTACTGATTTTAGTTTCCTTTGAGCAATCTGCGCAATTACATTACCATAACAATATTGAAAGTGCATCACCAGCTTTACCAAAATTTGTTAGTGCATTACCACCCAAAATCAAACATAAGTTTCAAAACAGTCTGACATGGACATTTCTGACAGCAAGCAATCCCTTGACAACAATGCTGATGGAGTGCTGGACATGAAGCCATTGGTGGTGCTATATACAGAAACACTCCCACTCCTGTCTCTCCTCCTCACGAAAAACTTTTGAAAATTATGAAAATGAAAATGGTAACATTAAAATTTTTTATGCATTATTTTGAAAACCTTTCATTAGCATGATACTGCATTACCAATTTCCAAGTGTTTTAGGAACACAGTAACATAAACAATAATGCAGGTGCCCAGCTCCAGATACTGCCTCAATAATGAAGAAGGCAGTAGGCATATGAAGGACTATTAGCAGAATATCTATCATATGGAACAGAACAAAATAAATGAAACATGGAACGATGAAACTAAAACAAGTTATAAAAACCATTGAGATGAGCAAGAGGAAGAGCCAATAATACACAATGAACAAGAGGAGCAGAAAGAAAGGCCTTGAAAAGGAGCAACAAAAATAAAGGAACACCTCAATATGGCAGGAGTGAAAAAAGTTATGACATGACAAAACCAAAACTGTCAAAGATTGAGACCTTGGATCCCTGAGCACATGGGTTCGAATCCTGGCTATGGTCCGAGTGAAGATTGGGCGTCCACTCAGGGTAACAGTTTCCAAGTGAGTAGGCTTTCAGATAGGAGGTATCCATTTGGTGGTCTCCTTTAGCCCATAAATTCCCATAAAAAACCCAATCTCATATCTGTATCTTGTCCTATCTCTCCAATCCCTCCTCAGGATCCTCCAAAGCGGAGGTGCCTTTGGCATCATGCCTCTGCTAGTTTGGGAGACCTGAGGAGGTATGTGGATTTTCCTTGGAATGCCTAACTTCTGATCTCTCAAAAATTTATGATTGGGGCAAAGCAAACTTAGTGTTGTTCAATGCCTCAAAAACTCAATTCCTCCACCTATCAACTCGACACAACCTTCCAAATAACTATCCCCTCTTCTTCAGTGACACCCAACTGTCCCCTTCTCTTACACTAAACATTCTTGGTCTATCCTTTACTAGTAATCTAAACTGGAAACTTCACATCTCCTCTCTAGTTAAAACAGCTTCCATGAAGTTAGGTGTTCTGAGCCGTCTCCGCCAGTTTTACTCACCTCCCCAACTGCTAACTCTATACGGGGGACTCATCCGCCCATGTATGGAGTATGCTTCACATGTTTGGGGAGGGGAGGCTCACTCATACAGCTCTTTTGAACAGGGTGGAATCAAAAGCTTTTCGTCTTATCAACTCCTCTCCTCTGACTGACTGTCTTCAGCCTCTTTCTCATCGCCACAATGTTGCCTCTCTTGCTCTCTTTTACCACTACTTCCATGCTAACTGCTCTTCTGATCTCGCTAACTGCGTGCCTCCCCTGCTCCCGCGGCCTCGCTGCACAAGACTTGCTT
This sequence comes from Callinectes sapidus, assembly GCA_020233015.1. Taxonomy (NCBI): domain Eukaryota; kingdom Metazoa; phylum Arthropoda; class Malacostraca; order Decapoda; family Portunidae; genus Callinectes; species Callinectes sapidus. The sequence goes on from CM035223.1 coordinate 3,954,583, forward strand.
CTTCCTCTCACCCCTATTCTGTCCACCTCTCTGATGCAAGAGTTAACCAGTATTCTCAGTCTTTCTTCCCTTTCTCTGGTAAACTCTGGAACTCTCTGCCTGCCTCTATATTTCCACCTGCCTATGACTTGAACTGTTTCAAGAGAGGTATCAAGACACTTATCCCATTCTTTTGGAACATGAATCCGGACTTTCCAGGGACCGGCACTAAAGTGGGCTATTTTATTTTATTTTTGTTGCCCTTGGCCGCCTCCCTTTCTACATAAAAAAAAAAAAAAAATCCTCAAGATTCTCTCTTCTCTTCCATCTATTAATTTCCTTTCTCCATGGTGTCCTAGCACCACTTTTTTCTGTATCTGTGTCACTCATATATCCTCATCTAATCTTTCTATCTTCTTTTCAAAGTTCATTTTCCTTTAAAAACTCTTCCTAAAATGCACTCCAGCTCATCTCTGCTCTGATAGTTTCTACAGCTGTGCAACATGGGACACATAAACCCCAGCTACCTACTATATTCTAGATCCTCTCTAGCTTAGCAAGTCCCCCTCATTCATTTCATTGTAGTATTTCTTACCTGTCTCATTGGTTGCAGCTGCTCATTCTCAGTATTTTGAACCCATATAGATCTGCCACAAATTAATTTAGATGTCACCAGAGGTTTTACAAATTTTAGGGGAACTTGCTTTACACTTTCCATTGTGATGTTTTTCAATCAACTGATTCAATTATTTTTCCTTGAAGAATTTGCTGGACAACAGTGAGGTGCTATGTTGCCAGTATAATATTGACTTTTCATATTCTATGCATGTACAACCAATGATGCATTCTAACTAAACCTAACCCTTAACTAACCCTAACCTAAGCTAACAACTAATCTAACTTAATGTAGGGTTTTTAATGTTCAGCACAAAAGCTATTTACTCATGTAGCATTAATGGTAATAGATCAGTTTTGTGTTGAACATGAAAATCCCTGCATTGTTTGGTTAAGTGTTAGCTTAAGTTAGATTTAGTTAACGGTAATGTCCAGTTAGAATGCATCATTGGTTGTGTATGTATAGAACTTGAAAAATTAGGCTAAATTTGCAGTTTCAGCCAATACTCCATATCTCTACCCACACCCCACCCATCCCCTCAAACAAGCTTGGGGCCATGTGGGGAATCGGGGATTTGGGTGGGGGAGACATATTCGAGAGATATATGGAGTTAAAAATCTAGGGAAATTTCCCTAGAAATCAAGAAAATTCCCCAAATGAAGCAAACATACAAATACATACTTATTCAAACCCCTCTCCACTAGTACAAACCTATTCTAGCAGGGGGGCTGTGCCCCCCTGGAGCCCTCTTCTATCTGACCTAACCTAATAAAATTCCCTAAGACACTCATACTAGGTGAAGAGCTGTGCCCCCCTGGGGCCCCCCTTTGTAGCCAGGGGGGACTGTGCTAACCTGACCTAACCTAACCTAACCTAATGAAATTCCCTAAATGTAGCTTGGGGGCATGTAGGGAATCTGGGGTTTTGGGTAGAGGAGACATATACGAGTGATATTTAAGAATCGAGGGAAATTTCCCTAGCGTTATTATGAATTTGCGACAAGTAATATGGGATTCAAAATGCTCTTAACAGTGTGACTTAGACGGTTAGGCAGTTTACTGTGCCATGGTATGTATTGTCTTAAACTACAATAATACCAAAATTAGTGATACACTGGCAACATAGGACTTCAATGCAGTCCAACAAATTCTTCAAAGAAAATTAATTGAATCAGTTGACTGAAAAACATCACAGCGGAAGGGTAAGGCAGTTCCCCCCAAATTTTGTAAAATCTCTGGGAACTTTCAAATTCACTTCCAAAGGATATGTATGGGATTCAAAATACTGAGAATGAGCAGCTGCAAATGATGAGACTGGTAAGGGTAAGACGGGTATGAAACTGGATATTTGCCTTCCACTCCAGGTAATAGGTAGTTTCAGATCCATAATACTGTATATTACAGCCATCCTTCCACAAGCTTCAGCCTACTTTCTACTTATCAACTTATCTACTCCCTGCGTTGATTATCATCCTTGTACTTTTTTCTAGTTTTTCCCTCATTTACTTTCATGTTTTTCTCCTATTCCTTATTCACTTGCTTCTAAGTGTATACCACATATAAAACTTTTCCTAATACCGTTTCTCTACACAAGGCAATTCATCTATATTATCTTACATTTTCAAGGACTTTACCTAACGTTTCACTCTCTTCCATAGATGCTGGGTGTCTTTAATAATCCCTCCATGTTCTTAATCTCTGCCATTAGCAGTATGTCGTTGGCATTGGCTTTATCTCCCACTTTAACTCCACTTCCTGAGACACTGATCCTTGTTATTCTTTATGTACCTATTAAATAAGATTGGGGATAACACACACACCCTTGGCATACTCCAACATCTAACACCCAATATGCTGTATTAACGCCTACTATTGTGTACTTAACATTCTCTACAAATAAATTCTTGATTACCTGCAGATGTCGGTGTCGGTCGTGGAAATATCCTCTTGCAACGGTCCCTTCTTTAGTTGTAATTATTTGGTTGAGCTTTATTTGTTTTTTTCTCTTTTTATTTTTCCAAACTTTATTTATTATCCTTTTCACTTTTTTGTCTACTATTACGTTGAACTTTGTTTTTCTCTTATTTTCCAAAATTCATAAAATACACTTTTTCACCTCTTCGCTCCCTACTCATAAAAGTTTCTAGAAACGGCACGAAATCTTGCTCAGCTGGGTAAAATTTCTAGGCTCAACTCATGAAAGCGATCTAGAACAATCCTAGTCAAAGCAATATTGTTTATATATGCTATTTTGTAAAAAGATGCTAGATATACCTAGCGAAGTCTTAACAGAAGAATACATAATTTGCTTAACATATAGGAATAAGGTATTGTTTTCTGCTGAAGTATTGTTTTAGAATCACCTATCATTTACTTGATATTTCAAAAGCCATGAAACCGTGGCCGGTATTTATAGAAATGTACTTATTACTTCTCAAAATATTGACTTGACCAAATCATTTTCCTCAAGATTGACTTGGCAGGCCTCAAGATTTGTAAATGGATTGAGCGATCTGGAGTGTTAGGTGAGGAGCAGAATGGTTTCCGTGTGAACAGGAGAGCTGAGGACATGTTTGTAGTGAATGAGATGATCGAGAAGAAAAGAAAGGATGGAGGTAAACTATATCTAGGCTTTCTAGATATAGAGAAAGCATATGACAGGGTGAATAGGGAAATGCTAGGCAAAGTCTTAGGAAAGATTGGGTTGAGTGCAAAGATAACCAACATAGTGTGTAGCATGTATGTTGACACGAGAGCGAAGTATAGGCATTCTTTTCATCCTGGTATAGATTAGGAGACAGAAACAGACTGGGTGAAGAGCGAGAGAGGTGTTAGGCAAGGATGCATATTGTCACCAACCCTTTTCAGCTTATACACAGAGGAGTTAGCAGCCAGAATGAGAAGGTTGAATGCAGGAGTAAGAGTGGGGAATGACAGGATAGGTGTGCTACGGTATGCGGATGATGTAGTGGTTATGAGTGAATCAGCGGATGAGTTGCAAAGTCTACTGGATGTAGTGGATGGTTATGGGAAAGACTTTGGAGTTAGGTTTAGCACTGAGAAAAGTAAGGTAATGATTGTGAATTTGTCAGAGGATGAAAGTAATGCAATGTGGAGGATAGGAGTGAATGAGCTGAATCAGGTACTAGAATATAAGTACCTGGGGATATGGGTTAGCCCAAATGGATGTGAGAAAGCAAAGAATGAAAAGATTACTTTGGCTAACCAATGAGTTGGAAGATTAGGGAGTGCAGCAAGGATGAGGGCGAGTAAATGATGTGCTGAGAGAAGTATGGAAGAGTGTGGCTGTGCCTAGTATAATGTATGGTATGGACGTGACTGCTGGGAATGAAAATGAAATTTACAAGCTAGAAGTAGGCCAGAACAGAGTAGCTAGGATGGCACTGAAAGCACCAAGGTATGCAGCATTAGAAGCCCTGAGAGGTGACATGGGTTGGAGCACGTTTAGGGAAAGAGTAATAAAAGCAACACTCAGGTATAAGATTAGGTTGGAAAGAATGGATGATGAAAGAATAGCAAGAAAGGTGTATCTGTGGAATGAGAGTGGAAGCAAATGGAGGAAGAGATGCATGAGGATGACAGAGAGTAATGGATTGCAAGTGGTGTGGGAGGTGAGGATGGCTGGGATGAACGTGAATGGATCTTGACAAAAGGAGGTAGAGTAGGAGCTGAATGGGATGTGAGGAAATGGAAGAGTGAGATAGACAGAGAGGTGAAGTGTGCGGGACTGAATATATGGAAGAATGACATGGAACGAAAGAGTACTATGGAATAGTACAAAGAGAAAGACACCCCAATGTATGAGAGGTGGTATGATGGCAGCCTGGGTGGTGGCGTTTTCTTTCGAGCTAGAGCACAGTGTATGAGAGAAATTATAGATGGTCTGAGTCCCGCAGCTAAGTGTGCCAGATGTGTGACATGGGAGAGCATGAGTCGGTGGAGCATGTAGTACTTGAGTGTGAAAAGTATGAAAGAGACAGGATGGAGATGATGCAAGTGATTCTGACTGAGTTAGGGCATAGTTGGGATGAGAGAGTGGAGAAGACAGGAAGGGAATGGATGGTGTTGCTGGTGGGACTGTGTAGAGAGACGAATGAAAGGATGATTGAAGCTGTGAAGGAGTTTCTGGAGAAAATGTAGCGTGCCAGATGTAGAGAAAATTAATGGGCAAGATACTGCTTTCCCTCTGTGTGTGTGTGTGTTTTTTTTTTTTTTTTTTTTTTCACAGGAGTTGCCGATATAAAGGCCTTGAAGCAAGGATGAAGTGATCGAATTGGCGAAATTGAGGAAAATGTTCATGCCGTCAGTGCACACAAGGGGGCAGCAGCAGTGGAGAGTACTGAAGGGTGGGGGACCCCTAGGCCCGGCCAGCTGTTGACGCCACACAGCGACAACGCTCCACCGGCACCAACGGTCCACCACATTCAAAATGTCCCCACGCACAGCAACAACAAGGAACAGTTCTTGCTGCTTTTGTGGCGAAAATTGAGCAACTTGTCCACGGATGCGCCTTCATCTGTTCCCTAGAAACACTAAAAGGTATGTAGTGATAGATAATGATAAGATAAGTCAATAAATATGACACATTTAAATAAAAAGCCATTCTATATATTGGAGTCTCTGCCTCACTGAGGAAACGTTAGATAAATATCGTTAAAACATGTACAAATCTAGCCTAACCTTATCCAGATCGTTAAGGCCCGTATGCAAGAATCGTGGATGGTGCACCACGGCGTGGTTTTTCCGACCGTGGACATTGCGACGGTGGGGTATTCAAGAATCGCTCCACCGTGGAGAAGGCAGGCAGGTTCACCAACATATGCGAGTTAAGGACAAGGAGCGTGGTTGGTACGCCTGAGGCTCACAACATTGCTCTCCAGTTTCCCGCGAAATTTGTCTGCAATGGCATCACCTCCTGCTAAGGTAAGGTTTACTTGGTTTTGTACTCATATTTAGCAATGATGTCAGTCATTGACATAAACTAGAATATATAGGTACGTATTAAACAATGTTTTAGGCAACTAAAATGTTCATCATTCAGAGATTTCTATGATATAAGTGGGCCGCGTCACTAGGCTACGATGCTGGCGCCGCGAGACCCTTGATTTATTGGCCTTGTTTGAAGCATATAGACAATTGCTGCCTTCCACACCAGAGAAATATTATAGATATATTCTGTGTGGATACTAGGATGGTGTTGAACTCATAATGCGTGAATGGTTCAGCAGAGGTGGTCCACTATAAGATGCCCTTGCTTCACCACATACACGGCAGACTCCATTATTATTGGTCTGCATATGTACAGTAGATCCTCGTATCTTTGTCCTGAACGTGCATATAATAGAATAACATATAACCTGACAGAGGAACAATGAAACATTTGCAGAAACCCTAAACAAAAGTGTGTGTTTTTTTTTAATGTGTAGCAAACTTTATTAAGAAACTAAGTTCACCATATCACACAACATTAAATTGAATGTTGAAATTGTAAAGAATAACTATATATACAAATTTACAGACACTTCCTATAGTGGAGAAGCAAAGGTCCCAGCTACTGGCCGTCACCCAGGAGAGGGAGGCTATCCTCACCTCCAAGGCCTCCAACCCTTAACTCCCAAGAATGAAAGCCAAGGCTGTGCTGAAATTACTACTAGGTTCAATGCCTGTTTACCAGG
>CM035223.1:3969956-3982346 GCA_020233015.1 Callinectes sapidus
CTCTCTCTCTCTCTCTCTCTCTCTCTCTCTCTCTCTCTCTCTCTCTCTCTCTCTCTCTCTCTCTCTCTCTCTCTCTCTCTCTCTCTCTCTCTCTCTCTCAACCATGAGGTCTGTCAGGCCCTGTGGCGGCTAAGAGGTATGCCCCTTGTGGATCTCTTTGCCACCAGCCAGAACTGTAGACTTCCTGTGTTTGTCTCTCATTCCCCATTCCTATGGTCATTGTGATGGATGCCTTTCTGTTCTCCTGGGATCACATGGAGCTCTACACCTTCCCCCTGTTTCTGGCGATCAGGCACCTCCTCTCCAAACTCCAGTCATCGCGGGGACGTACATCATCCTCATTGCTCCATTTTGGCCAAGCAAGGAGTGGTTCCCATATCTGCTGCAAGTGACCATCAATACTCCTCGCCTTCTGCTGATGCGCCCATACCTCCTGCAGCAACTGCACTTCAACTGACTGCGTGGAAACCATCCAGCTACTCCTCCGCTCTCATGGCTATTCCCCGGGAGTTACAACCTTCCTGGTGAGATCTCAGCGGCATTCAATGATTGTGAATTACCAATTCAAGTGGAGGCATTACAGCCTGTGGGGCTGCAAGGAGGGTCACACTGTGTTGACACCTTCCAATCAAAAGTTTGCAGCATTCCTTCTACACTTGCACCAGGAAAGTCACCCTTCTCTCTCTGCAGTCAAGGCTACAAGGCTATGCTTAACAGCATCTTCCATCTGAAAGGGTTCAACCTTTCTACTGACCAGGTCTTACAGGTCATTCACGCCTGTGGTCAGTGGGTCGGCAGGACCGTAGCCAGAGTGCCCCTTGGAATGTGGATGTGGTTCTACTCCATCTTGTTGGCTATTGACCCAGAAGATTCTTTTCCTAGTTATTCTCGAGACAGCCTAAAGAGTTGAGGAACTACAAACACTGTCCGCTCATGTTGCCTTCCAGGGTAACGACATGGATCTTTCCCACCTTTTTGGACTTTGTGGCCAAGACGTAAACTCCTACTACCCTCTCCCTCGGGAGTCTGTGTTAACAAGTCTTTTGGATGCCATTGGCTCGGATGACAGTGAACAGCTCCTCTGTCCTGTTTGGCCTCTTCGATGGTACCCTCGCAGGACACGGTCTCCATCTCCACCCCAGCACATGTTCATCTTGGTCCACGATGTCACACACCCTCTCTCCAAGGCAGCCATCTTGAATTTCCTCCAGCAGTTAATACATTCTGCTCAGGAGGGATTCCCTGACCCCCTGGGGACTACTTTCCAGGTGAGGGTACATGACATCCAGGGCATGGCAACGTCTATTGTGTCCAACAACAGGGCGTTGTCGGAGGTCATGGCGGTGACTTGCTGGAGAACGCAACCAGCCTTCGCCACTCACTACCTCAGCTAGTTTGTTGTCTCAGGAAAATCATCTGGCCAGTTCTAGACCAACCTCCCCAAAGTCTGCAGTACCCACTAGAAAGCAAGAGGCACTCCCTGCCGAGGGGACACGGGGAGGTAGCCTGAGACACGAACCATCGAGGGTTTAGTTGTGTAAGTATACCGTGTTTGTGGACACCCTGTCGTTCCTCCACTGCTTTCCCTGTCTTAGAACCTAGATGTGGATGTAGCGAGAGTGCTTGATCAGTTTGCACATCCTGGACCCTTGGGTGAGGGTCGGACTGCTTGTGACTTCATGGAGCATCAAGCACCTCCAGTCACTCTGTCCACAACACTTGAGAGGGAGGCAATATGGTAGCTCTGCCCAGCACCTTTCCCTTCCTGGTAAGTCATAGTTATTTGTGGACTTTATCACCTATATTTGACCCCCTGCTTTGAATTGCTCCACTGCCTAAGTATGGGAATCTACCTATGGTAGAAGGAACAGGTATTATGTGAAATAAATGACATCTTTATGACTAAACTGTATTTATCGCCAACCTGTTTCACATAACATAGGAATAGAGTGGAACACTGGTTGCCAGACCGTAGATTAAAATCACCCTCCAACCCAAGGGTTGGGGGGAAGAGGAAAAAAAGAAAACGGGAAACCGTACCTCTACCCCCCAACCCACCCCTCCCATACCACCAACACCATTCCTTCACTACGGTCTGCTTGGAGTGGACGTGCCAGCACCGTGTTCTTCATGGCTTCATCACCTGCTCCCCTTCCCGTGGGACCTGATCAACCTCGCCCTAGGAGGATCTGCTCTGCCTTACAGTGTGATAAGCGTTTATGTGCGGAGTCGGGAGATCCACATACCTTATGTGTGGGTTGCAGAGGGGGCATTTGTTCACTAGACAAAAGGTGCCAGGAATGCCAGGACTGGGAGGACGATCTCATTCTTAAGGCCAGTAAACACCAGCTTTCTCTTCGATCCAGGCGCTTGGCTTATCATAAAGGGAAGGTGGGAGGTAAGTCCGTTCCTGTACTTTCCCCATCTTCATCAGTGTCCCCAATTTTGGATTCAAATATGGCGGCGTTCACTGCAGACGACAGTGCGCGCTCTTCCACTTCCTCCCCCCCTTCCCCTGGCCCCTCTGCTTCCCAACTGTATGTTACAAAGGAGCCTTCGCAGTTTTCTCAAGTTCTGAGCGCTATGGACAAGATGGCTTCTTTCCTGGGTATGACAGATGATTCTCCGTCTTGTTTGAGAGACATGGTTAAGAGTATTGTGCGGGATTCCTTAACAGACGAGTTAAACAACTTGATCTCCCCCCCTCTCCCCCCTGATGTTCCTGTGTTGGTGGTGGGTGATGGTGGCGAGTCTAGTGGTGTCCACCTCACCACCAATGTAGAGGGTGGGGTAGAAGCTCCACCATACATTAACCTAGACATGGTAGATTCGCTTCGTCCACAGGAGGTTTGTTTACAAAATTCTCCACCACCTGACACCTCCAAGAGGATACCCAAGGACCTGAAGGGAAAGGTGAAGCGTTCCCGTACTGTTGTTGGGGATGGCGGAGAGGTTGCTGTTACCACCGCCCATCTCCACCTTACACGTCCGACGGTTGTAGAGTCAGACTGCTGCCATAACTATAAGGCCCGTTCTGTCTCTCAACCTAATGTCACCCTCGCATCCTGTGCTGAAGTTCGCCACAAGGTTGAATCAGCTCCTATACAGGTCGTGGGTGACGCTGTTGGTTCCTGCACGCTATCTCGAAGCGTTGAACCTCAGCCCATGCTGTCTACCTCTGGCAGTCGGACCTCACAGCGGACGTTCACCAAGACTAACGAAGACGAACAACAACAAACTTCTTCCTACTTCGTTCGTCCACGTAACGTACCTTCGTCACGTCGTCCTTCCACTCAGGGTGGTACTCATCCTTCTTCTAGTAAGGAAGAGTTGTTTCCTCTCCATGTTAGGGAAGGAACTTCCCATGCTTCGTCCTTCCACAGTCCTACACATGGACCTTCCTTGGAAACTGGTATGTGTCAACCCTCGACTTCAAGCCACACAGGAGACACACACAGCAAGAAAGGAGACACACGAAACAAACACGATGTTCGTTTGTTTTCGTTTGCAAACGACATAGACTTTCACAACGGAAATGATGGTCGTTTGTTTTCGTCTCCACATCCCTCTTTTGATGGACATCATCCTACTGAGGAAGATATTACCACCCATGATGATGAACAGTCTGACTTCCTCAAACTTGCCCACTTTGTATATAGTCAGTTTGAAAATTCCAAAGGTTCTACACCCATCTTCCAGGATAAGACTTTGGGCCCTGGTCAGGAGGATTTTGTGGCTAAGAAGAAGAGGTCTCCCCTCTTTCCCTTCCGTTGGGCTAATCCTATGACCCAAACTACTGAGCGGATTGACCGCATGGCTTCTGAACGGTTCTCCTCAGGTCGCTCTTCACTTCTACCCTTTTCCCTTCCTGGGAAATCGTTCTACAGGCCTGACGAAGACACACTAAATACAAGGCATCTACAGTTAACTCATCTTTGGCTAGTCTCTTGACTAAGAGTCCTTCAGATATTCGTCCTTCGCTCTCCAGCAGGGACCTTATGCAAATTGAAGAGTCCTTGCGATATCTACGTTCAGTCCAGAACTTTCAGTTTTGGATGTTTGGAGCAATATCCAGACTGTTTAAGTTGGGTGACTCTACTACAGATAAGGACTTGCTCATGAACCAGGCAGTTTACAGTATGCAGCTGGCAATGCAGCGAGCAGCCCAGGTCTCCACTACAGCCCTTTCTAACATCCTGACCATTAGGAGACAGTCCATTCTCAATACCTTGCCTGGTTCATTCTCCTCCACTGACAAGCAAGACTTGCTTCAGTCTCCTCTGGAATCTTCCACACTTTTTGTTGAGGAGAAGATTGATCGAGCCCGTAGACAGTCCGACCTCTTCTCCACCAGGAAACTACACGAGGCTACGGTTACTGCTTTGAAGAGGAAGCCTTCGTCCAGCTCTCCTGCGCCTTCTTCTCGTTCTCACCCCAAGTCATCTTTCTCCGGCTTTAAACGTCATCAACCTCAAAGCAACGTCCAGCCCTTCAAAAAGGGTAGTACTTCCAGATTTCCGCCTAAGGAACGGCGCCCCTCTGCTCCTTCCAAGGCGGTTTTTCGGAAGTAGGATCCCCTCGCCTCGACCTCTCCTGTAGCGGGCTCCCTCGCCCACAAGTGGAAAACATGGCAACAGGAGGGCGCAGACTTGTGGGTAGTCGACGTCCTTCGTCACGGCTACCGCATTCCCTTCTCCAGTCATCCTCCACTTTCAGCTTCTCCGAAGCTCTTCGGAAGTTATGCCTCCAACTCCGACCGAGGGAGAGCGCTACAGGAAGAACTCTACACTCTTCTTCAGAAAGGGTGCGTGGAGCCTTCAACAACCGATCCAGGCTTCTACAGCAGGATGTTTGTCGTTCCAAAAGCTACAGGGGGTTTCCGTCCAGTCATCGACTTGTCAACATTAAACCGTTTCATCTCGACAACACCTTTCCGGATGGAGACAAACTCTTCAGTCATGTTAGCCATCCGTCAAGGGGATTGGATGATGTCTCTGGATCTAAAGGACGCTTACTTCCAGATTCCCATACATCCAGACAGCAGGAGGTTCCTTCGGTTCATGTGGGGTCATCATCCATTCCAGTTCAAGGTTCTATGTTTCGGCTTGTCGACGGCCCCCCAAGTTTTTACAAGAGTCATGGCTCTTCCTGCTGCTGTTCTTCACAAGAGAGGCATTCGTCTACTGAGATACCTGGACAACTGGCTACTCTTAGCCTCCTCCAAAGAGGAGGCCCTGAGGTCGAGGCAATCTATACTGGACCTTTGTACTTCCCTCAACATTGTTATCAACTGGGAGAAATCCGACCTTACTCCAAAGCAAAATGTGAATTTCCTGGGTATGGAGATCCACTCAAGAGATCTCATGGCGTTTCCTTCCCAGAAGAGAGTAGACAATCTTCAAGACATCATAAAGGACTTCTTAAGCCAGTCTTCTCCTCCAGCACAGAGCTGGCTGATCCTCCTGGGCCACCTTTCATCTCTAATACATCTTGTTCCAGGGGGTCGAAGGAGGATGAGAAGTCTACAGCTTCATCTTTCGCTTCACTGGGACAGACGCCGGTATGGCTCCCATTTTCCAGTTCCTATCTCAGAGGAAGTTCGTCGAGACGTTCAGTGGTGGTCGACTCCTTCCAACCTCCTTCGGGGTCAGACCTTACGTACAAACAGCCCAGATCTGACCCTATACACGGATGCTTCCTTGAAGGGATGGGGAGCATCTCTCCTCGACATAGGACACAGTGGCACTTGGTCGAGGGCAGATCTTCAAGAACACATCTCCCTTTTAGAACTACGAGCTGTCAAGCTGGGTCTCCAAACATTCGAGTCTCATCTACAAGGGAAGACGGTGGCTGTAATGTCGGACAACACCACTGCAATCTCTTACTTACAGAAGGCGGGAGGCACAAGATCAGCCACCCTGAATCAAGAAGCACAGGATACCCTTCAGTGGGCAGAGGACAACTCTGTTACCATCTTGACACGGTTTGTTCGAGGACAGAACAATGTGCTAGCAGACGGCCTCAGCAGGAGGAACCAGGTGCTGTCCACGGAATGGACATTACACCATCAAGTTTGCTCCAACCTGTGGAAACTATGGGGGTGTCCTCTGCTCGATTTGTTTGCCACCAGGCAAAACAACAGACTGCCCAACTTTGTGTCTCCCTTCCCAGATCCGACAGCAGTTGCGACGGATGCATTTCTTTTTCCATGGGATCACAAGGAAATGTATGCCTTCCCCCCTTTCGCCATCATAAGGAGAGTCATCAACAAACTCTGCTCCTCAAAAGGAACCAAGTTGACCTTGATCGCTCCCTTCTGGCCCCAGAAAGAGTGGTTCCCAGATCTGGTGGCCATGTCCATAATGTCGCCACACAGACTGCCTCTCAGGAGAGACCTTCTACGTCAACCACACTTCCACCGGTTTCACCTCAATCTCCACGCGCTACAACTAGTAGGGTGGAGACTGTCGAGCGACTCCTCCGATTTCGAGGTTATACCCGAGGAGTCTCGCAGGCAGTGGCGGAATCTTGACGACCTTCCACTACTCTGAACTACCAATCCAAGTGGAAGAGATATCGTCAATGGTGTTTGGATTCCGGCCATTCAGTTTCGCGTCCTTCTAGTCAGAAGTTCGCTGCCTTCCTCCTCTTTCTTCACCAGACTTGCCATCTTTCTGCTTCTGCCATCAAAGGATATAAGGCAATGCTCAATAGTGTCTTCTCCCTTAAAGGCTTTGACCTTTCACAAGACCTGGTTCTTCGCAACCTGATTAGTTCAATCGAGACACAGGCCCCGAGACGGGTTGTAAGACCTCCGTCGTGGAATTTGGATGTGGTTCTACGGGCACTCACTCGTCCACCCTTCGAGCCACTGACGTCTGCTTCCTTTCGGGATCTCACTAAGAAGTCACTCTTCCTTGTCTCGCTGGCCACAGCTAAAAGAGTTAGCGAAGTACAAGCCTTGTCGAGGAGAATAGCCTTTCAGGGCAAAGATCTTCTCCTCTCTTATCTTCCGGAATTCCTTGCGAAGACTGAGAAGGTCACTAACCCACTTCCTCGAGAATTCCGTTTGCGGAGTCTTGCTTCTTTGGTGGGTCCCTCTGATGAAGAACGTCTCCTCTGCCCAGTTCGAGCCCTTCACTATGTTTTGAAGAAGACGGAAGGTCTGTCGCACAAACCCAGGCACCTTTTCGTCTCTCCTTCCAATACTTCCAAGCCTCTTTCTAAGAATGCCATGTCTTTCCTTCTTAAAGAGACTATTCTCCAGGCTCATCAGTCTTTTCCTGAAGAGCTTCAGCAGTCTCTGAAGGTCAGGGCTCACGACATTCGCGGAATTGCAACCTCGCTCAACTTTTCTCGGAACCTTTCGTTTGCTTCCATTCTGGAGGCAGCTTCTTGGAAGACTCCATCAGTGTTCGCCAACCATTACCTGAAGGACTTAGAGAGAATAGAAGGGGACACCTTCTCTCTGGGACCTGTCGTGGCGGCTGGCGATATTCTTCCCTAACCTTATCTCCAAGCCCGCCAATCCTACCTGCACGATCGCTTCGGCTTCCACGACCTCTGAGGAACCTGCCTAGGTTGTGTTTCTGCCACTCTCCTGAGACCTGTGGTACAGTTGGCTACATTGTGCTTTGGCCTTGCTCCCAACTATCTCCACTATGAGGTGTCCGCTCCGGCTCCTAAGACCGGTCCTGCACCTCTGCCACCGAGGATTCTTCATTGGGTCAGTATAGCGGAGTTTTTCTCACGTTTTGTTACCCTTGATTCTCAGGTGATGCCACGTCTTTGTCTCAGAGCACCCTCCTCCACTAAATGTGGGATTCTGTTCTATTCCTATGTTATGTGAAACAGGTTGGCGATAAACTATTTTTTCATTCTAAAAAATGTTTTCGCTACTTACCTGTTTCACATAACACATACCCGCCCTTCCTCCCCACTACTCTGTGTCCTCGTGAAGGAATGGTGTTGGTGGTATGGGAGGGGTGGGTTGGGGGGTAGAGGTACGGTTTCCCGTTTTCTTTTTTCCTCTTCCCCCCAACCCTTGGGTTGGAGGGTGATTTTAATCTACGGTCTGGCAACCAGTGTTCCACTCTATTCCTATGTTATGTGAAACAGGTAAGTAGCGAAAACATTTTTTAGAATGAAAAAATAGTTTTTCACTTACCTGTTCCTTCTACACACACTCCTGTCCTTCCTCCCTGCACAATACTTCTCTTCCGAGTTATTTTTTGAGATCTTAGAGAAGTGGGGTACAAGGATGGACATTGGAGGGAGTAGACAGAGAAACGCAGCAGCAAGTGCAAAGGAGGAATTGATTTTACGTACTGACAGACACAAGGAGACAATGTGTTCATTGCCTATGGTAGAAGGAAAGTTATGTACATAGGAAAATTAAAGTCGTGTGTGTTGATCAAGTGTTACTTCAATCTGAGAATAAACCTGCAATTAGGTGCAACCTACAGTATACAGTATACTTCTGAATCAATCAATCATGGAGGGCATACGCCGGGGGGCACGTTGCCTCGCCTACCCTACGCCACCACTCCTGGTGGTCGTGCCTCATGAGTCTCCATGCAGGCTCCCTTCCTATACCGAGTGACTCCCAGCAGGAGGCATTGACTTGCCGCAGCCAAGAGTTCTGTGGGCTTCCCCTAGGCCCCCTCCAAGTCGGGTTGTCCCTTACGGAAACAGCCCAACAAGCAGGGTTGGCTTCCGGGTATTGCGCCACATGCCCATATAGCCGCAGTTGGCGCTGAAGGACTATGCTAGTAATAGGCCTCGAATCGGTCTCACGGAACAATCGCTGATTTGACACAAAGTCATACCAGCGGTATCCCATGATCCTGAGAAGGCATCTAGTACCAAAGACATCAATTCACCTCTTCAGGTTGGTGTTCAGTGTCCATGTCTCACAACCATAGAGTAAGACAGGGATCACCAGCAAATTGAAGATCCGTATCTTTGTCCGTCTGCACAGGTATCGACAACGCCAAATACTCGTGTTGAGTGAATCCATAACGCCGTGGGCCAAGCCAATCCACCGTGTGACTTCTTGGCTTGACCCACCATCGTTATGCACTACACTACCAAGGTATGTGAAGTTTTTCAAGATCTCAATGTCCTCGCCACACGCATGGACAGACTGTACTGTTTCATCCAGTATGCCTCCAAACACCTGGACCTTGGTCAATGCCCAGGAGACCTTAAGTCCCAAGGGCTTCACCTCCTCGTGCAGTGCCTGTAGAGCCATTACCAGAACCTCCAGTGACTCAGCAAAGATTGCTGCATCATCAGCAAAAACAAGATCTGTAATCTCGGTGTTGCCGACAGATGCTCCACAATGACTTTGTTCCACAACTCTGCCTAGTACCCAATCCATGCATGTGTTGAAAATTGATGGAGCAAGCACACAGTCCTGCCTCACACCTGTATTCACAGGGAAGAAGCTGGACACACCTCCTCCACATTTCACAGCACTTACAGTCCCGGACCAGAGTTAATAGACCAATAATCCTTGTAGGTATCCCACGGAGACGCTGTCTCTCGATGCACTGAGTCAAACGCCTTCTGAGATCGACATAGGCTGCAAGCATTCCCTGTCGAAACTTACGTCAGAGCTTCACCAGTACGCGAAGCGCTAGGATACGGTCAGTTGTTGACTTACCGGGCATGAACCCTGACTGTTCAAGTCTCTGATGCTTCAGCAGGTGAGTGCAGATCCGCGTCAGCAGTAAATGGGGGAGCACCTTGCCTGGTACGCTGAGCAGCATTATTCCACGGTAGTTGCTGCAGTCTTGATGGTCCCTTTTCCCCTTCCAGATAGGGACGACCAACCCCTTCTTCCAGTCAGGAGGAATGGCACCTGAATGCCATACAGCAGTCAAGACAGCATGCAAACCACAGATCATGGCTTCACCCCCAGCTTTGAGCAGCGCACTGATGTTGCAGATGCCAGCTGCCTTTCCACCCTGCAACTTTGCCACAGCCTCTTTGGTATCACCAATGGAGCATGCAGTTTCGTCAATGGGTGGATCAGCATCCAGCGTCTGCAATCCTGCAGTCTGGAACTGGCTGCTTGGAGGATCCACCATGAACAGCTGCTCAAAGTACTCAGCCCAACGAGCCATCTGCCCATCTACGTCAGATACAAGGCAACCATCTGCTGTTCAGATAGTACTCACCTGAGTAGACATGGAGCGGAGTTTCTTCGGAGCTCGATAGGTAGGTCTGAAGTCATTAGCATTTAAATGACACTCGACATCCTCAGCGAGACCCCTGACATATCTCTCCTTGTCTCTTCTCAGGAGAGTTCTAGTCCTATGTGACAGAGCCCTTTACTGGTCATAGTCTCCAGCAAGTCTGGCAACGCAACTCTCCTCAATACTTTACAGCGTCTCTACTGAGGTGAAGCCACTCCGTGACCTGGGGCGCTCCCCAATGCATTCCTTGGCAGCCTCAAGAGTCTCACGTTTGAAGGAATCCCATAGTTCTTCAGGGTCCTCAAGTGTATCAAGCACTCCAAACGAATTGGAGACTGTCACTGCATACTCTTGTGCACATGTCAAGTCCTTCAGTTTTTGAAGCCACATCCATATTCTAAACTAGCTTAGTGATAAAGAAATTGGGGTGATTTAAAAACTTCAAGGGATGTCATGGAAAAGAGAGAGCATGAAATCATAGTATTTTAAAATAATGTTAAATTTAAAAAAAAAGGATTGCTACTCTGAGTTTATTGCAGTAGGAATAGAGGAAAAAAATAATGTAGGTAATGATAAATGCAACAAATCAGTGATCATAGAAAAAGAAGTGCAAAATGGTAATTGTCTGTACTATGAATAAATATTGTTATCTTGTGCTTCCAGTCTCTGTCAATTGAATGGGCTGAAGATGGAGTTCGAATTAATGCAGTTGCTCCAGGCAGCAATATTTATTCTCCAACAGCTGCGAGCAACTATGGAGATTTGAAAATTTTTGACCACGTCCGTGAAGGTGTTCCTATGAAACGCCTTGGTACACCACAGGAGGTAAGTGTTGCACTTGCATTTGGTTTCTAGTTATGAGTATGTCATAGTCTATTTGGAAATCAGTTAGTTTGTATGGAATTGCTGACATTAAATGGGGTACTGCTGATAAAAACGTATTTTTGCATCAGCAAAATCACATCTCAGAATATGAAAATCCTTTGGATTTGACAAGAAAGGATGGATGGGCCTTCATTTCACTTGTGTGAGCTCTCTCTCTCTCTCTCTCTCTCTCTCTCTCTCTCTCTCTCTCTCTCTCTCTCTCTCTCTCTCTCTCTCTCTCTCTCTCTCTTAATTTAAGCAAAAAATATGTATGCAAAAGGAGGCATAAAAATACACTTGGGGGTGTGGAATTATTTTTTCCAAGGCTACATTAATATCCCTTCCAAGGCTAAGGCCATTATAGTGAAGCAGCACAACAATCATTCATCCAATCAAATGTTGCTAAACATGTTAACCCTTTGTCTTATACTTTCATATACAGGTACAGTGGTACCTCTTGATTCGAACACACTTTGACTCGAACACTTCCCAATCCGTACACACTTGGCAAATAAATTTTGACCTCCAATCCAAACGCGGCCTCTCAATTTGAACACAAACACTCATGGCGGTCAACGCCGCCTTCCTGCCAGTCGGTTGGTCTTACTTGCACTTCTCTGCCGTGAACACCTTTATTGCAATTTGTGAATGGCTTTCAAGTCACTCTGGCCCCTAGTTGACTCAGTTACTCTGGCCCTCAACCCTGGTCACTTCCTTCCTACCACCCCAGTCAATGCAGCCTTTTACTCTGGTCATTGGCAAACTTATTTACTATTGAAGATGTATTTAACACTTTCAACAACCAATGAAGAATGAATTAATCGATCATGATGGCATATGCTGGGGGGGCATGTTGCCTCACCTACCCTACAGCGCCACCCCTGGCAGTCACGCCTCACAAGTCTCCATGCAGGCTCCTTTCCCATACTGAGTGACTTCCAGCAGGAAGCATCGACTTGCAGCAGGCAAGAGTTCTGTGGGCGTCCCCTTGGCCTCCTCCAAGCCAGGTTATCCCTTTCGGAAACAACCCGATAAGCAGGATCGGCTTCCAGGTATCGCGCCACATGACCATATAGCTGCAGTTGGCGCTGACAGACTTTGCTAGTAATAGGCCTCAAATCAATCTCGCAGAACAATTGCTGATTTGACACAAAGTCATACCAGCGGTATCCCATGATCCTGCGAAGGCATCTAGTACCAAAGGCATCAATTCAACTCTTCAGGTTGGTGTTCAGTGTCCATGTCTCACAACCATAGAGTAAGACAGAGATCACCAGCAACCTCAAGATCTGAATCTTTGTCCGTCTGCACAGATATCAACAAC
>CM035223.1:3991818-4012191 GCA_020233015.1 Callinectes sapidus
TCTCACGCCCACCACGCACATACATACACACATACCCACGGCCACGGCCCGCCCCCATACATGGGTTCGTAACACTATACATATATATATACACACACACACACACACACACACACATCATATTGATATACATATATATATAAATACATATACATATATATACACACATATACACACACACACACATACACATACATATACAAACAGGTAGATAGAAACACACACTGCATTACCATCTGAGGGCAAACTTTTGGTATTTTTGAAGGATAGTCTTCAGAATGTTAGTATTCAAGAACCAGCAGATTAGCTGCTGCAGGTAAAAAAAAATCCTGGGGGTTTGAAGTCAGCAATGCAGGGACAGTCCAGAACATAGTGATGCAATGTGTGGCCTCCAGGAGCTGCACACTGTATACAGCTCACCTCCCAGTAATACTTAGAGCCTAACCCAATCTTTTGGCTCATGAATCTGAACTTTCCAGAGACTGGCACTACAGTGGGCTTTTTTGTTTTATTTTTGTTGCCCTTGGCCGCCTCCCTTCTACATAAAAAAAATAGAAATATTAAAAATAAATAAAAATAACCAGAGCCTCATGGCCACATTGTGAGAGCTGTTGTCTCACCCATGTAAAGTGGACACTGGCACTGCTTTCCTCAGTATTCCCAATGACAGAAAGACACTTATTGACAATATCACAATCTGTTGTTGCAAGTGAAATGAGGCTGCTAAGAGCAGCCTGACTATTCACAAAGAGAAAGAAGTCTTTAACAAAAGTTGCTACAATATTTAGAGCCTCAAGGATGCCATACAACTCTGCCCTGGTAGACAGGTGACCATGGAGTCTTCTGGACACCTCGGTGTCAGTGTACTAGTCAGGTGACAAATAATCACGGATGAATGGTCCATACCCTGACTTATTGCCTTCAACGGAATCATCACAAAAAACATGAACAAGTATTGTGACATACACAATTATGATGTGAAGAATACTTTCAAACATATATTTTCCCCCAATGTTTTAAAATTATATTTGGCAATTCTGGGTGGGTGAATCTATTTTCCCTACATTATTACAAATAAGTGCTTACATCTTATCCTTACAGTAGTGGAAAAATTTTCCTGTGCAGATAAAAATAAATGATCATAAACTATAAGTAAATCTCCAACTGTTTATTCCTGTATTGTTTAGTATACATTATTTACACATCCTCTTTCCTACCACAGCTATCAATCCATCAGCACTCTCACTACCACAACAACGCTGAAAAACTCTCTCATCACACACTGCCCACTAGCTCCATTAATTATCAAAACCGTAAATATGATTTGAGATTTTTTTATACTGATAAATACATACCACAAGTATGGCTGCCATAACATTATTGATCAGTTTACAGATTAACAATAAATAGGCAGATTTGGGAAATCATCATTATATTTCTGATTTAATGGATGCCTTTGGAACATAATGGAGAGGTAAACTGGGTGTTTATTGTTTATGTTTACCTTCATTTCATTATCATTCATCTAGTGTGAAGAGACATGCTATTAACATGACATATTTTATAATTTTGCTTTGGGCAAATTTTCATCCTTTCCTTTCAATTCTTCATAGTCTTCCTGCTTTGATGGTGTATAATTCCATGTATATGCTGGCAGTTTCTCATGTTCTGAAGAAAAATAAATGAGAATGAAATGTAAATTCCTACTGGAAGGAAAGATACTTTTACCAATACATTCAAGTTAATAAAATAGGGATTAACCTTGCTATTTGTATACAGTCTGTTCCAGGTGGCTGTTCAGATCACAATATGTATGAGTGCAAAATAACTTATTCCAGAAAAATAATATTAATTAGATTCTTCAATTCCAGAATATGATTTACCTTTTAAGACAATATTTCATACAAGTAAATGTATCTCTTGTTTGATTTACATTGTTTTCATTTTATGAGGCCTATCCAGGTGTGTATATATATATATATATATATATATATATATATATATATATATATATATATATATATATATATATATATATATACACACACACACACACACACCAATCTTTGATTTGCGAATTCCCTATCTACAAATACACCTGTCCCTCAATTTATGAATGAGTTAGACTCCTAGAAAACTGTTTGTAAATTGAAAATCCATAAATTGAGCCACTTTCTCCTACATACTTTCATTACATACAGCAAGATACATTCCTACAACCCCATATTATTTCCATGTGTTTTTGTAAAGAATATATTTCCAACTGGTTCAGTTATCATTGTTGTCATCATAGCTAGGGCAGCAGAGGATCCACAAGTGTTACCAGTGATCATTGTCTCAAAAAACTGTCAATGTTAAGCTTGTGACCCTTTCTTGATACACCCGTTTGTAAGCAGAAACTGCAATTTGAATAGCATGTTCAAAATTGAATTTTCTTTCATGATTAGGATCATGGTAAACAATTTTCTGGCTATCATTTTCAAAGTCACAGAAAGGGTCAGCCAAGGGTGAGGGATGCAGCTGTGTTGTCCTCTGCTCCCTCCCCCTCTACAGCTTGTTTTTGTTGTTGAAGGCTGGTGGGGGGAGAGAGGAGGAGAAATAGGCCTCATAGATGCCACCTTCTACATTTCCTTCTTGTTATATTACACTTTAGGCTGCTCCATTATTTTCCTGATTCTAATTCTCATCAAATTATACCTCTAAAACATGTTTTTGAAGTAAAATGAGAGATGCATGTCATACCCTGCTGCCTACGTGAATGTCTGGGTGTCGACCAAGGATATTATAATCTTAGAATCCTTGGTGTCGACTGAGGCATCCGCTTTGTGAAGCGAGGTCCAGCTCCTACTCCAACTCTGTGCTGGAGAGGGATGGTAGATATTGAAAATCCAAAAAGAAGATTGTATTCAAAACTTTGGAGATACCAGCATTGAATGATACAGCATGTAATAGTGCATGAGTCACGTTATGACACATGAGTGCGGGAAAGTGTCAGCCATGGTGTGTTGTAGTGTGTTATCTTCTGCTCCCTTCCCCTCTACTGTTCACTTCTGTTTTATTGACTGTACAGCAAACTTAATATTTCAGATAATAACTTTTCTAGATTTTTGGAGCTTGTCAGAACACTTCATTGAACTTGTACCACACTTGAGTAGCATTTTGTACTGTTGTATCCACTGATGAGCTTAAAAATATTAGAATCACCATGACTGTCGCTGCATGATACAAGTTCAATTAAGTGTTCTGACAAACTTCCCAAAAGAGCATTTTGTTTGTAACTTTGAATTTTTCATTTGGAATCCATAATAAGAACCTAATTATTTTATTCGTAACTTTGAAAACTCGTAAATTTGTAAATCAAGTGATGGCTGTATTCATATATTGAATTAAAATAAATAGGTCTTTTAAAATTTACAAATGGAAAATTCTATGTTATGAACAAATTGCTATTTTCTGCGTTTGTCAAGACACTTAATTAAACTTGTACAACACAGCAACTGTCATGGTTATTGTAATTTTTTTTAAGCTCATCAGTGATTACATCAGTACAAAATGCTAGGCAAGTGCAGTAGAAGTTCAATTAAGTTTTCAAATTAGCTTCAAAAAGCTTAAAAAAAGAGATTTCCTTACAGATAAAGCTTGCTGTATTGGCAATAAAACAACACCGAGCAGTGGAGGGGGGAGGGAAGAACAAGATCTGTAGTCTCAGTGATCTAAAAAGCTAGAAAAGCTATTCACATAGAGACAAAGCTTGCTGTATTGCCAATAAAACAACACCGAGAAGTGGGGGGGGGAAGTAAAACAAGATCTGTAATCTCAGTGATCCTGACAGATGCTCCACAATGACTGGTCAGTCGATGCATGTGTTGAAAAGTGATGTATCAAATACGCATCCCTGCCTCAATCCCATATTCATGGGAAAGAAGCTGGACAACCTCCCTCCATACTTCACGGCACTCATAGTCCTGGAGCACAGTCCAGTTAATAGACCAATAATCCTTGCAGGAATCCCACAGAGAAGCAGAAGATCCCAGAGTGTCTCTTGATGCACTGAATCAAACATCTTGCGATTGACATAGATTGCAAGCATCTCTTGTCAAAACTCATGTTAGCACTCCACCAGTATGTGAAGAGCTAGGATGTGGTCAGTTGTTGACTTAATGGGCATGAACCCAGACTGTTCAGGTCTCTGGTGTTTCAGCAGAGGACTGTGAATCTGCATCAGCAGCAAACAGGCAAGCACCTTGTTTGGTATGCTGAGCAGTGTTATACTACGGTAGTTGTTGCAGTCCTGATGGTCTCCTTTCCCCTTCCAGATAGGGATAACCAGCTCCTTTTTCGAGTCACAAGGGATGGTACCTGAATGCCGTACAGCAGTCAAGACAGCAAGCAACCCATGGATCATGGCTTCACCCCCAGCTTTGAGGAGCTCCACATTGATGTTACAGATATCAGCTGGCTTTCAACTCCTCAACTTTATCACAACCTCTGGCATCATCAATGGAGGGTGCAGTTTCGTCAATGATGAATCAGCATCCAATGTCTGTACTTCTGCAGTTTGGAGCTATCTACTTGGAGGATTTACCGTAAAGAGCTGCTCAAAATACTCAGCCCAATGAGCCATCCTCCCATCTGCGTCTGATACAAGACAACCATCTGCTATTTGGATAGTGCTCACTTGAGGTGTAGATTTGTTATGGAGTTTCTTCAGGGTTTGATGGACAGGTCTGAAGGCATTAGCATTTAAATGACATCAGACATCCTCAGCTAGACCCCTGACATATCTCTTCTTGTCTCTTCCCAGGAGAGTTCTAGTCCTACATGTCAGAGCCCTGTACTGCTTGTGGTTCCCAGCAAGTCTGGCAGTGTGACTCTTGTCAATACTGTCCAGTGTCTCCACTGAGGCAAGGTCACTTCATCACTTTGGGCGCTCTCCATGTATCAGTTAATTAATTATAATTTATTAACATAACTTCACATCAACCACATGTTCGCTCTTTCTAAAAATAGCTCCACATCTATAAACACTTGCTCGCTTCCTCTCTCCTATCAAACACACACACACACACACACACACACACTTGTCAGTCAGGTACACTTTCTATCTTTCCACACCCATCTCTCAAAACTCCTATCTCAAGTGACTGTGAAATATTTGCCAGCTTCTCTCTCTCTGACCCTGCTTGACCTCTCTCTCTCTCTCGACCCTGTTAAACTAATCTCTCTCTCGACCTCTTTTAAGCCTTCTTGACCCAGACCTGTAAGTCATGCCTTCTCTACAAGCTCCACCTTCATAGATATTATAAACCCATGTTCTCTACATCAAGATCATTCGAAACTCAGCATCGCTTCAAGATCATTCATTCAAGCAGCATTCTCTCACTCTCGGGCAAATCAACTCATGTACATTTCAACAGGCATCCACTGTAGCCTACAATTCGCCCACTATAATCACATTCTGCTGTACCACAAGAAACTGAATATACAAAGAAGGAATCAAGCCACTGCATCTCATTTATTCCCACTAAATTACCACTATACCCACCAACGCTCCAGTTGTCTGCCACTCTCACCACGGACTACCAAAATACAGTGGTACCTCTTGATTCGAACTTAATTTGTTCTTTTGGCTGTTCGAATTGCAAAAATTCGAATCAGAAAGCAATTTTAACCATTGAAATTAATGTAAAAACATTTACTCTAATCCAGTTCATTTTAAAATAAAAAATGCTACACTCAACCCCCAGCTATTGCGAGAAATTGGTCCCTTGACATCGCTGCAATAGCTAAAATGGAATAGTAATTGTTCAGAAGTAATGGGAAAAATAAAATTCGTCCTGGTCCACTAGAGTGGCAACATGATTTAACATATTGGCAACTTGTTTTCCCCTTATCTCACCATAATTCTATATATCGTTCACATTTTGAGAATATAAAGTAAACACAGACATGAAATGCATAAAAAAAAATTATAAAAAAGATGGGCATAACAAAAGGCTTATTTAATCGGTGTGAAACTCCCGAGTCCCAATGAAGACTAAACAGGCCTCCCGCGGTCCCTGCCTCCCTCTCAAGCACCAAATACAGGAACAGAACGCATAGTGTTCCCCCCCAGTCTGAGAAGGCTGCCCCCCACCCACTCCCTCCCTCCTCCAGCCACTCCCCATCTTCTTCCACCCCCCCCTCTCTCTCTCTTTCATCAAGTAGAATAAATTCTCACAGCATCATTTCCAGCAAGAATTATTTCAAGAAAAGTATATATTATTGTACAAAACTGCAAATTATTTTATTATCGTAGTTTGTGCAAATGACAATGATATTTACGAATTCATTCTCCATTCGTTGTTTAAAGTGTTAAATATATCTTCATTAATATATAAGTTTGCCAGTGAGCAGAGTAGAAGGCCACATTGACTGGGTTAGTAGGTAGGAAGTGACCAGGTTTGGGGGCCCGAGTAATCGAGGCAACTAGGGGCCGGAGTAACTTGAAAGCCGTTAATGAGTCGCAATAGAGAGACGTGTTCACGGCAGAGAAGTGCAAGGGAGACTGGCTGACTGGCAAATAGGCGGCGTCAGCCACCACGTGTGTTTGTGTTCGAATTGAGAAGCTGAGTTCTGATTGAAGGTCAATGTTCGCCAAATGTATTTGGATTGGGAAGTGTTCGAGTCAAAGGGTGTTCGAATCAAGAGGTACCACTGTACTTGAAATACCGTTCCCATACATGGGCCGGTACACTCAGTGCATTCCTTGGTAACCTCAAATGTCTCACATTTGAAGGTATCCCATAGCTCTAATAGGTCCTCAAGGGTGTTCAGCACTCCAAACTGATTGGAGACTGTCACCACATACTCTTGGGCAGAAGTGGTAGGTGAGAAAGAACTTTCAAATCCACCACCAGGAGGAGGCAGTAGACACCTGCTG
Organism: Callinectes sapidus; assembly: GCA_020233015.1. NCBI lineage: Eukaryota > Metazoa > Arthropoda > Malacostraca > Decapoda > Portunidae > Callinectes > Callinectes sapidus. The sequence goes on from CM035223.1 coordinate 3,998,741, forward strand.
AAATAATGATTTATCTCAGTGAGGTTTAGTAGCTTTGGTTGAGGGGGTCCTGTGAACTTATCATTAAAGCCAGCGACTCACATACTGGTATTCTTGCGATTTACATATAAATCAAAGCCAGCAATGCTCTGATACTCTAGAACAGAAATTTCTCACTCAGCTTGGCTGCTGACAAATCATGCCCACTAACAGTGTAGATTTTCTAGTGAATGGGTATCAGGCAAGGGAAAGCTTGGATCCTCAAGTGGCATGGAGAAGAACTTTAGTGGCAGACTAGTGAGAAATCCATAGGCTGTGCCCTAGTAAAACAGATATGCTGATTTTCCTCAAGCCTGAGTTTTCTGCAGGTGCTGGACTGTGACCCTTTTCTGCATAACCAAATGCCTCTTGAAAATAATAAAACATCTTCATCATAATAACAAAAAAAAAAAATGCAGGAGGATCTGTATTGGGTTTCACACCAAATTCATCCGCTGAAAACCTTCCCAAACATCTTCAGGTGCCCTAGTGGAAAGGGTAAGATAATGAAATACGATCCTGTGATGGCCCAACCATAGATCCTGTTGTCATACTTTCAGGTTGTTGGGTAACAAAATAAATCTGATTGTAATGGTATGAGGCAATGGAAGAGGGGGCTGCATGATCCAGTGCTCCTATGTGCCTTGTGGACTGAAGGGGAGAAACATGAGATTTGATCTGCACTGCACCCCTCTCTGACTGTGTGGGATTGGCTGAGTCCTCAGTCTGACTGGCCTGGCAAGCACAACCGGACCCTAACCCAGAACCTGAGGGAGGAGGTATGGTTCTGTAAACACACATCTATCCTTGCCCTGACCATGTTCTAAGGATCCTGAACATAATTGAGCCAGGTCTCCCTCCCCCAAACAAAGATGAGATCACTTGATCCTCCATGGGCTGTCTTTGGAAGACCTAGAACACTTACCCATTAAAGGACCAAGGGAGGATGGTGTATAAACTAAACCTAAACCATTTCCGGACTTTTGTTCTTGGTTAACCCCTCCCAGCACATTGGCCATGAGTAACTTCACGTTCTGCCAAGATTGCACCATACCTTGAACAGAGAGCGAGGAAGTAGCTGAAAGAGTGGCATTAGTAGCTAAACTATCCTCTACCTCCTTGACCACCATTGCTGACTATAAGATGGCAGGGAAAGAAACATGCTGATTACCTTCCTGAAAACCCAGGAAGGAAGCAAATTTCCTGAAGAAGAATGACATAGTCATTGAAAGACCCTTAGATTAGAATCAACTCCTGACCATCATTGGCCATCTGACAATGGAGAGCCTTGCTGCTGTCACAAACATCAGAGGTAGAGAGAGCAAACTCTCCCTATGGGGAACCAACTCATCCGTAAGGCTAACAACCACCTGTGCAGAAAATTTGAGTCACTGTAGAAAATGGGTCCACACAGTGGCACATCTCAAGAAACAATGAGTCACCTGAGGGAGGCAAGGTTGCCATGAGCTCCTAGATGTTGTCAGAAGTGGTATATGACAAGTTTTTTTAATGTGGGGAATAGATGGTTGAGTAGATGGGGAGCATTGTAAATGCTAATATAATGAGTTTCTATGTGAAACAACTGAAATGACCATGTAGCACATTGAGCATTTTATGTCAACAAGTTTGATGAAAGACAAGTTGTATGATTAAGGAAGTTACCAAATGGTGTGGTTCTACTGTGCTATGAATCTTTGCTTCTACTGCATAATATTCAATATCATATTACTCCTTTGCAAGACAAAAAAGGCTTAAGGCCAGAGGAAGTTATGCCAGAAATCATACTTGTTTTACAACTTTCTAGAAGTGGTTCAACAGTATGAAAGGAATCCAAATTATAATGGTGTAGTTCCACTGTGCTATGAATCTTTGCTTCTACTGCATGATATTCAATATCATATTACTCCTTTGCAAGACAATAAGGCTTAAGGCCAGAGGAAGTTATGCCAGAAATCATACTTGTTTTACAACTTTCTAAAAGTGGTTCAACAGTATGAAAGGAATCCAAATTATCTTTAACTAATAAATATAACTAAAACAACATTATCTTATCAATGGTGTATATGCAAGTTCCCATACAGTGCTGCATGTATCTTATACTATAGCAGACTAAATATGTGGGAAGAAAGAAAGTTCATTGAGACATCAAGAATGCTAACACTGTATAATTACTCTTATCCCCCAACTATCACAGATTTCACTATTGCGTTTCAAAGCTATCACAGGACCACAAAAAGACACATTTAAATGGATAACACACATCTCGACTGGAGCTATTGCGACTCATTAATGAGCCAATCCCGTGAATGAGTCTATGCAGATGGCTACATCATATTACTTGGCCAGACTCACTCGCTGATTGGCTGAGTTTGAGTGACGTATTTGGCTGTGATTGGCTAGCACACTCTTGCTACCCCCCCCTCTGCCACCCTCTCAATTCAGTAGACTAGATCGGCACATGTGAGTAGCAGTAAGAGTGATATTCAAGGTCACACGTGTATTATTTGAGACAATGGCTGTTATCCCCCCTCCACCCAGTGGGGTCCCTACCACCCAACTCGACCCAGCGAAAGGCAACAGCAGTACCAGGGAAAAAAAATTAAGAAGAGGAAGAAACTTACATGTGCAGAGATAGTGAAATTGGTTGAAAGTGGACAAAGTAAAAGTTCTGTGGGGGGCTAAGTTTGGTATCAACAAGTCTACAGTGAAGGTAAACCTAAGTAAGTCTTTTGTTATGTCATGCCTTTCATGTCGATGTTTATTTTATAATATCAAAATGTAAGCGATATCTATGAATTATAATGAAATGGAAGGAAAACAAGGTGCCAATATGTTAAATCATGTCACCACTCTGGCAGGCCAGGACCAATTAAATTTTTTTCCATTACTTCTTAAGAATGACTATTGCGTTTTTAGGTATCGCGACAATGTTAAGGGACACATTACTCACGATAAATGGTGATTGAGTGTACAATAGAGCATTTGAATGACTTCATATAGGATAGAACTTAACAGATTAAAGGATGGTTAATAAAGATGTGTTTGAAAATATAGGAATATTAAATCCAAGGGTTTTCACTTACAAACTAAACAGGTTTTTTGTGGTATATATGAAGAGTGGAACCTGATGTTGCAGTATCATATGGGGATTATGGAGAGATGCCATGGTAAACACTATGTAGCATCCCTGTGTCAATTCAAACTGCTTCATCTGAGCATCTGCTTTGCCAAGAACTTTTAAACTCCCTACCTTTTTTTTTTTTCCATGTGCATATCAAGAATGCTAAAACTTTCAAAGATTAGCAGTTGAGTTCATGGATATTGCTAATAAACTTAATTTTTATTAGAATAAGTTCTTTCATCCTTTCATCAAAAGTGTGTTATTTATAAACTATTTGAAAAAAAAAAAAAGAATGTTGGTGGTTGTGTGTAAATTATTACTGTTGTTTTAATTGCAAATCTGTGATGAAGTATGACCTACCATCAATCCTCCAGTTGAGGTATGAATACAGGCTGGCTCCACCATCCACCTTGAAGGTTGCTCCAGTAATGAAAGCAGCTCCTGGACTGAGGAGAAAGCATACTGTGCTTGCCACCTGAGGGAAAAACGACGGCCAAGTCATTTCTATATTTAGGAGTAAACCAGTCCCTTGATTTATGAAGGAGTTCTGTTCCTAGAAAACCATTCGTAAATAGAAAATTAGGAAGTAGCTATTTTCTACCATATACAGTCAGCCCTCGTTTCTTCGGACTAATACATACAGACTGGGCCATGTCCAGAGGGCGAAAAGTCCAGACATTGAAAATTGAATACAGTACAGTTCTGTATTGTACAGTAAACAGCCTATATATATATATATATATATATATATATATATATATATATATATATATATATATATATATATATATACAGTGGTACCTCTTGAATCGAACTAAATTCGTTCTTTTTGGCTGTTCTAATTGCGAAAATTCAAATTAGGAAGCAATTTTTACCATTGAAATTAATGTAAAAACATTTAATCCATTCCAGTTTATTTTAAATGAAAAAATACTACATTCAATCCCAGCTATTGCGAGAAATTGGTCCCTTAACATTGCCACAATACCTAAAAACGAAATAGCCATTGTTGAGGAGTAATGGGAAAAAAATTAAATTGGTCATGATCCACCAAAGTGGCAACATGAATTAACATATTATAGTATCGTAGTTTGCATAAATGACAATGATATATAACAATTTATTCTTCATTGGTTGTTTAAAGTGTTAAATATATTTTCATTAGTAAATAAGTTTGCCAGTGACCAGAGTAGAAGGCCGCATTGCATTGACTGTGGTGGCAGGTAAGAAGTGACCACGGTTGGGGGCTGGTGTAACCAAGGCAACTAGGGGCTAGAGTGACTTGAAGGCCGCTCCTGAGTTGCAATAGAGAGAGGTGTTCACGGCAAAGACATGCAAGTGAGACCGGCCGACTGGCGGGAAGGCGTCGTAGGCCGCCACGTGTTTTTGTGTTTGAATTGGGAGGCCGTGTTCAGATTGTAGGTCAAAATTTGTTCGCCAAATGTGTTCAGATTGGGAAGTGTTCAAGTCAAAGGGTATTTGAATCAAGAGGTACCACTGTATATATATATATATATATATATATATATATATGTTAGAGTAAAATCTTCAAAACAGTAAATTTGTAAATTTCCTTGATTTTTCAGTAAATTTACAAAGTGACTGTTTCAATCAGTAAATTTACAAAAATACTAACCTAACCTAACCTAACCTAATCTAACCTAACCTACCCTAACCTTTTTTTTGTAAAATTTTGTAAAATTCCTGGCTCCTAAAATTAGTATATTTGTAAATTTCCTAAAAATTTTAGTGGGAAATCTAGGAAATTTACAAATTTACTGTTTTGAAGATTTTACTGTAATATATATATATATATATATATATATATATATATATATATATATATATATATATATATATATATATATACAGTCGGTGCCATTGGTATTGGCGTGGTACGTTTTTTTCCCAGTAGCACTCAAAAAGTAATAAACAAAAATATTTCTGAGTTACTTATCAGCCTCTAGTACTTTGTGGGGAGTCCTTTCCTTTTTAGGCAGCTCTCCAGGCGTCGAGGAACGGATTCAGCAAGTCTTTAAAGCATGGAAGGTTCCAAGTTGTCCCAGATGTCCTGGATCTCCTTCACGAGCTGTGGCACAGTTGAGGTGTTACACCCTCGTAGCCGTTGCTTTATGAGTCCCCAAAGATTTTCAATTGGGTTAAAGTCTGGACTATTACCAGGCCAGTCCTTTATGTAGTCCACTCCCACAAACTCAAACCATTCCTTGATTAATTTGGCCGTGTGTGCAGGGGCACCATCCTGCATGAACACTTCACTCTTGCACGCATCAAAGCAGTCCTCCAGATGGTCACACAACAGCTCCAAATAGCATTCCTTATTAACTGTAATGTTTTTAGGCAACACCACAAGTTTACCCTTGCCATGATACCCAAAGGTACCCCATATCATGACACTATCAGGGTACTTTACTGTCCCCTGCGTGTACTTAGGGTGGTACGGATCTGCGCCTGGTCACAGCCTCACCTTCCCTCCTCGGTTCCCAGTGACATTAAATGTAGCTTCGTCACTCCACAATACACTCTTCCACTTCTCATTGTCCCACTTCCGGTACTTCTTACAAAACTGCACACGTTTTTGCCTCTGTTTCTCCGTGAGAATGGGTTTACGTCGTGGCGCCCGATGCTCATAGCAGAGGTCGTCCTTGAGGCGGTGTTGGGCTGTTCTGACAGACACCTGTTGTAGGAGTTTTGGGTTCTTTTCTTTCAGTTCTTTAGCTGTGATTCTAGGTTCAGCTTCCACCTGTCACTGAAGCACCTTAAGAGTCCTCTTAAGCCCTGTCCACACCAGGAAACATTGTTTGGAAACAATGTTTGCAAACAGTTTGCGAACAGTTTGCAAACAGTTTTCGATAACATGTTTGCAAACAGTTTGCAAACTGTTTACAAACTGTTTGCAAACAGTTTGCAAACTGTTTCCAAACAATGTTTCCTGTCCAGACCTCAGTTGTCGTCATGCCTGTAGTTAGTGTGGAGGTTGCTGCAGCAGCCTCTGTATATTACTTGGCACTGTTGATTAACTCAAGAAAAGGCAAAGAGAAAGAGAAAGACAGCCGTGCGTTGTGGAGTTAGCAGTCCTATAATATAGTATTATTATAATTATTATTATTATTATAGATGGAGCAGGTTTTAATTTTCTTCGGATGCCCACTACTGATTCATCGTCACACACACACACACACACACACACACACACACACCAAACACACTGTGTTTCCCATTCTGGATGGGAAACAAACATGTGAAATATTGTTTGGAAACAGTTTGCAAACAGTTTGCAAACAGTTTCCAAACAGTTTGCAAACTGTTTGGAAACAATGTTCGCAAACTGTTTGCAAACTGTTTGCGAACAGTTTGCAAACTGTTTGCAAACTGTTCGCAAACTGTTTGCAAACATTGTTTCCAAACAATGTTTCCTGGTGTGGACAGGCCTTTAGACACCTTCCTCTGTTTCCCAGCCCTCTTGACCTGGAGTGGTGGATCATCACCTCCTGCATCTTGACATTTTTTTGTCCATCTCTGGACACTGCGTAATGCTATGCCGGTCTGGATCGAAATATCCTTGTTGGACTTTCCTGCCACACAGAATGATGATATAGCTGCAATTTGCTCCTTTCTCAGCTCTGGACCTCGTGGCATTATCCCAAAATGCAAGAAATACCACAGGTAGTAGAAGCACGAAAACCACGAGGGTCGCGTGACAAAAAAAACATTAATGTACTCTCAATGAATCACCGCGGGTATCTGACGCCTCCTTTCTCTGCGTGGGACTTATGCTCCGCCCACTCCACCACGTGCTAGCGCGCCAATACCATTGCCATTTTCCTTAGGTGGATACAGGGGGTTCTTGATAATTCGTCACAGATATTGGCGCGTGATTTTGGCGCCAAAACCAGTGGCGCCGACTGTATATATATATATATATACCTAAATTTATGTTTCCATATGTATGTAGGTCACTCCATGTACTTTGATGCCATTTACTTTATTTCTGATTGAAAATATTAGTGTCTGAGTAATGGAAAGAATATTACTTATATGGAGATTGCCATTACAGAAAGAAAATATTTTTGTTTTATCATTTATTTCTTTTGAAGCAAGAGAGAGAGAGAGAGAGAGAGAGAGAGAGAGAGAGAGAGAGAGAGAGAGAGAGAGAGAGAGAGAGAGAGAGAGAGAGAGAGAGAGAGAGAGAGAGAGAGAGAGAGAGAGTGTGTGTTATAGATTCACACACACACACACACAGAAACATGCACAGACTGAACATGGTTATGTGTATTCACATGTGACACTGACAATACTGCCACATGGTCGTCGACATGGCAACGAGTCGTCTGTGTATATCCCCCCCTGCCACCTTCCCCTAGCTCCCTCCCCACACCCTGCTCTCTACAATGGCTCCAGATACTACCACAAATCAAAAGTTTTTACTCTTCGGACAAACACAGCCACATCGGACAACAGTCCGACCCCCGGACATTGACCGAAGAATTGAAAGTTTGATGAATTGAAGTCCGAAGAAACGAGGGCTCACTGTACTTCCATTATATAAGCTGAAATACCTTCCTACAACCAAAATTTAAGTTCATTTGTTATTGTAAAGTATATTTTTCTGACTGGTTTGGTTATCATTGTTGTTATCATAGCCATGGCAGCAGATAATGTGTCTGTTTATTAGCAATCATCAGCTTGAAAAACTATGTCATTCTCGATTGTTAAACTTGTGACACTTTTTCTTGATGCAACTGTTTGTAAGCAGCAATTGCATTTTGAATGGCATGTCCAAATTTTAATTTTCTTTCACGATTACCATCACTGTCAACAATTTTTTGGGTATCATTTTCAAAGCCATGGAAAGCGTCAGCCACAGGTGAGATGCAGCTGTGTTGTGGTAGTGTTGTCCTCTGCTCACTCCTCTACTGCTCATTGTTGTTCTATTGCCAGCAGCAAGCATTGTCTGTAATTTAATAGCTTTTCTAGCAATTTTGTCTAAACACTTAATTGAACTTGTACTTTGCTTGCCCAGCATTTTGTACTGTTATAATCACTAATGAGCTTAAAAAATTACAATTACTGTGACAGTCACTGTATGGAACAAGTTCAATTACATTTGGGTTCATTTTTCATTGAAAGTATATTCAAAATTTTTTTTATTTTCATATGTTGTTTGCTCATGTGAGAGTATGCTACTCGGTAAATTCCATTTAATTTGAGTGAATGGAAGGGGTTAACTCAAATAAAATGTGTCATTTTATTTTTTTATTTCTCATAATTAAATTTTCTTTCTATATATTTTTTTAAAAATTACCATAAACTCTACAGACATATATCTAAAATTGCATGGAATTAGTTTTCTATTTTATCTTTGAAGAAAAAATAAACATCTCCCCCTAAAAAAAAATAATAACCCCCTTGAATCCAGTTTTCTGCTGACATTTTCAAAAAAGTATTTCCATGCAAAATTCATATTTCATTTGAAGTTTAAAATGATACCTAGGAAAAGTCAATCAGATTTTATTTCAATTTAGAGAAATTTTTTGAAGTCTAGAAAAGTACTTTTGAGATATCAGCTCCAAAAGATTTTTGTTCTATTTCATCTTCATTTACCCAGTTGTATTTGTTTGATTGACATGAAATTTTCACAAATGATTGTGTAGACATTGGTGAAAGTGTGGGTGTCATAAGGCACGATGGGTAGTTTTACAGCAATGTGCTCTTGTAAAAGTGTACTGTATATTTCTGTGTGAAAAATAGTGTTTTCAAGTGTGATAGGAACACAGGGGTATGTGTATCCCTCATCTTGCTCTTTTCTCTCTTCTTTATTTAGGTCTCTTCTTATGTATATTTCCTAGCTCTTTCCCAGGCTGTAACTGCATCTTTTTGTGATTTAAATTTAATTCTCACTGGCTATCACCTTTGTACCTTCCAACTCTGTAAACTTCTTCTATTTCATCTTTTAGGTCTTCGTTCTCTTCATTCACCATGTCCAGTACCTTATTCATTTCAGCCTTCAGTTCATTGTCCCTCGTTGTTTCATTTGGTTCTTTCTTCTCATTTATACCAAACACAATGATACACTTCTTATCTACAGTCTCCCTTACGATAGATTCATTAGATTTTATCACTTTTCCTACTTTTCACCAAGTTTCTTTTCATTTAACTGTTCCTGCAATATTTTCTTAAAGTCAACACTATCCACTCTAACATTCCCAGTGTCTTTGAATTTCTTTTCTAGAGACAGCATCCTGGCCTCCACGAAGGCCATGACTTCGTCTTGTGCCTGTTTCCATTCATTATATTTATCTTTCAGCTTAGCCAAAGATTGTACATTTACTTTTATTTTTTCTTAATTTTCCTTTAATCCACCTTCTAAATCTATCACTCTTTGGTTTAGCTTGCCATTCTCCTCTCTTAACCTAGCAATGTCATTACCTTAGGCTATTGTGATTTCCAATAACTTAGATCATTGTTCTTTCAACTGAAGAACTCATCTTTGCCACATTTCGAATTCAGTTCAATATCACCACTTTGAAAGTTTGAGAACGGTTCCTGCACTGTTGTTGTTTTTGTTGGGGCTGTGAAGACATTGTAGTTCATAAGAACCCTGGTGTAATCCTGTGAGGCTATCACAGGCATGGTAGCTGGTTGGTTTTCCTCAGGGAGACACAGGTGAGATGTAGCAGGCTGGAGTGAAGGGTGGATGCCTGAGGCCACCAGGAGGGTAGGTAGGTCGAAAGTGGTGATGCTTAGGGCTGAGACTTAAGAGCGCAGTGCAGTACAATGAGAGTGGAAACACGGGCGGTGAAGCATGAAGTGTTCGATAATTTCAGGAACAGTTCTGCACCAGGGGCAGAATGGGTCAGGGGTAAGATGTAAGTGGTTCAAGTGAGCGGTGAGTGTTGTGTGGCCCAGGTGGAGGTGGGTATTAGCGACGTCTAAGATTTGGGACGTTGGCATATCCAAGCCATATCCAATCCACCATGGAGGTGGTGTGTAGGGTGTCTCTGAGTGTGTTGTCCCAAGCTGAGTGGGAGATGTGTGAAATGAGACACTTGGCGGTGGATGCCTGAATGAGAAGGGATGCACTGAAGGGTTATCTCGCAGTACACGGTAGAGAAATGAAGGAGGGCTCGCTGTATCGAATGGATGAGGGTCATTGATGTTGTAGAGTGGTGAGACAGTAGAAGGTGGAGGGATGAGAGGGAGTCTGTGTACACCAATGCTTTGCCTCTGAGGTGGAAGGTGTGGAGATATGATAGGGCTTGCTAGATGGTGTACAGTTCCACTGTTATGATGCCTATCTCTGCTGGCAGCCTTCATGTCCTGCGGATGTGGATGCAGGAGGGGGAAGGGATGAAAATGGCTGCTGATGTGGCTGTGGGTGACAGGGAGTGACAACCATCGGTAAATAATTTCTGGTGGTGTTGGTAGCATGTCCTATCCATCTGTAAGAAGAGCGACGCTGCCAATGAAATGAGTTTAGATTTGGATGGGAGGCCAGGGACTTGTAGTGAGTTTAGGTGGGAGATGCTGAGCCAGGTTGGTATGGGTGAGTGCAGGCTGCAGGGCTGAAAGACAAGCAGGAATTGACTCAGGATCTTGTGGGCTAGGAGGGCCCTTACCAGGAGTGGCTGTCTGGCTCCAGGGTGCCAGTGAGGTGCCTGGTCATTCATTCTTGAGTTGACGTAGAGGACATGGAGTGGGTGGGAGGATGGGAGGCTTCTAATGTGGTGGAGGTGCTGACAGTGCTTCCCTTTTGTAGCTTTTTAAAGGAGGTATATCAGCCTCTGCAGGGATGGAAGTGATGGAGAGGATTTCATGGCTCCCAATGAAATCCTTAGGGCAGCATTTTGGACAATGTTGAGTCTGGCAAAGAGGGATGGTACTGCTGAGCCATAAATGGTGCTGCTGTACATTAATTTAACCCTGATGGTGGTGATATAGTATTTGATTAGGGTATCATGGTTTACTCCCCCCCGAACACCAGCAATCTTTTTCAAGATGTTGATTCTTCTATTGCAGGATGTCTGAAGGTACTCAATGTGTTTAGTCCATGACAGCCAAGGGCCATCTAGTCGTAGTCCTAGGAGGGTGTGCGTGGTGGTGTAGGGGACAGCTTCTCCACACAGGGTGTTTAGGGGAGGTGCTGGTGAAGATCAGAGGGTGAAGTACTCACCCTAAGTCCCCATGTGGTGATTCAGTCACCCAGGAGTGCTGCTGCATCTTGGAGGAGTTCCTGTGCCTCTGTAAGTGTTGGTGCCATACTAATGATGCTGATATCATCAGGATAGATGAGGAAACATGAATGCATAGGCAAGGAAAGGTCAGAGAGGAGGACATTGAAGAGACAGAACACTGTGGGACACCTCTGAGAATGGGAATGGAAGGAGCAGCCTTGCAGGAAATCCTGAATCCAAATGAGGGTGGGTCCCTGGATGCCCATTCTAGCCAGCTCGTAAAGGATGCCATCATGAGGTGTAAAGTCGAAAGCCCCCTCCTGATCTACGAAGAGGGCCATCATGACCTGGCACTAACAGTAATTGTCATAGATGTAGTACTCCCCATAGGATAGGAAGTTGAGAGTGTTCCTGTGGGGGTGGAAACCACACTGGTCCTCCCTCAGAAGGTGATGTCTCTCCTTGTCTCTCCAACCACCAGAAGAGGTGGGTGGCCACCAGGTATTCCATGAGCTTATGCACACAGGAGAGAAGGGCAATGGGCTGGTATGAAGTTGGGAGTTTGAGGCCTTGAGAACAGGGATGAGGGTGGAAGACTTCCAGCAGGTGGGAAAGTTGCATTTTGTCGTATAGTTGTAGGAGGGTATCTTGATAAGGTGAGGGTATAGGGATGAGAAATTCATAAGCATGAGGTCAAAACCTGGTGTCTTGTTAGTCTTGAGTGAGCCCAAAACTGTAGAGAATTTCTCTTGCCTGAGCAGCAGAGAAAGTGAGGGCAGTAAAGAGGATCAGAGTGAGGTCTGGTGGTGGGTGGAGGATGGCATGGCGACCAATTTTGGTGTGGTAGTGGCCAGCTAGCAGTTCTGTCTTCTGGAGGTCATTGTGGTGTTGCCCTTGAGGACCTTGGAAGGAAATGGGAGAGGATGTCTGGTTCCCTTCAGTGGATTTATGTGCCGTTCTGGGCTCAGTGTATCTTGCATCACCACCCCTAGATCTTTTTCTGCCTTGGTCTTAAGTATTACCTCCTGTCCCATCTTGTAGTTCCATTTTGGCCTTCTTTTGCTCTTTCCTAGCTCCATCATATGACATTCCTTTGCATTAAAATCCAGTTTCCACCTCTTACTCCATTTATTGATCTTATCTCTATCACCTTGTAACTCTCGACAGTCATCAGTGTTTTTAACAACCCTCATTAATTTGGCATCATCTCCAAACATTCATATAGCTGGTCAAACCACACTGCATACCATTTACATATATCTGGAACATTATAGGTGCTACGACTGACCCACTTGTTACATTACTCAAACTTGAAGTTACTTCCCTGATTACCGTTCTCATTTCTCTATCTTTCAAATAATCTTCCATCCATTCTAATACTTTCTCTCTCAGCCCACCTATGCATTTCAGTTTCCATAACAGCCTCTTGTGTAGAACTTTATCAAATGCTTTTTTGATATCTAGGTAGACACCATCCACCCACCCATCTCTGTTTTTTATTCCTTCAATTACTCGTGTAATCACTTCCCAACCTACAGTCCAAACACAGCCTCTCAATTCGAAGACAAACACACGTAGCAGCCGATGCCAGTGGTCACTCCGGCCCTTAGTTGTCTTGGTTACTCCAGCCCCCAACCCTGGTCACTTCCTACCTACCACCCCAGTCAATGCAACCTTCTATTCTGGTCACTGGCAAACTTATTTATTAATGAAGATATATTTAACACTTTAAACAACCATTGAAGAATGAACTATTAAATATCATTGTCATTTGCACAATCTACGATAATACAATAATTTGCAGTTTTGTACAATAATTTATAATTTTCTTGAAATAATTCCTGCTGGAAACAATGCTGCGAGAATATATCCTACTTGATAAGAGAGAGAGAGAGAGAGAGATAAAGAGAGAGAGAGAGAGAGAGAGAGAGATAAAGAGAGAGAGAGAGAGAAAGAGAGAGAGAGAGAGAGAGAGAGAGAGAGAGAGAGAGAGAGAGAGAGAGAGAGAGAGAGAGAGAGAGACGAGAGAGAGAGAGAGAGAGAGAGAGAGAGAGAGAGAGAGAGAGAGAGAGAGAGAGAGAGAGAGAGAGAGAGAGAGAGAGAGAGAGGGGAGAGCGCGC
>CM035223.1:4012221-4023024 GCA_020233015.1 Callinectes sapidus
AGAGAGAGAGAGAGAGAGAGAGAGAGAGAGAGTGAGAGGAGGGAGAGAGGATGGTGAGTGACTGGAGTAGGGATGGAGAGGGTGGGTGGCTGGCCTACTCGGTCTGTTTGTGTATTGAATGGGAGTGGATAGAGAGATAGAGACAAAGTGAGTGGGAGGGGGGAGAAATACTAAGCGATCTGTTCCTGTATTTAGTGCATGAGAGAGAGGCGGGGACCCAGGGAAGGCCTGTTTAGTCTTCATCAGGACTCGGGAGTTTCAAACTAAATAAGCCTTTAGTTATGCCTGTTTTTTTATGCATTCCATGTCCGTGTTTACTTTATATTATCAAAATGTGAACGATATCTATGAATTATGGTGAGATGAGGGGAAAACAGGATACCAATATGTTAACTCATGTTGCCACTCTGGTGGGCCAGGACCAATTTTATTTTTTCCCATTATTTAACAATGGCTATTGCATTTTTAGCTATTGCGGCGATGTTAAGGGACCAATTTCTCGCAAAAGCTGGGGGTTGAGTGTAGAATTTTCTATTTTAAATAAACTGGAACAGATTAAATGTTTTTACATTAATTTCATTAGTAAAAATTACTTCCTAATTCGAATTTTCGCAATTTGAACAGCCAAAAAGAACTAATTAAGTTTGAATCAAGAGGTACAGTGGTACCTCTTGATTCAAACTTAATTTGTTCTTTTTGGCTGTTCAAAATGCAAAAATTTGAATTAGGAAGCAATTTTTACCATTGAAATTAATACAAATACATTTAATCCGTTCCAGTTGATTTTAAGTAAAAAAAAGAAAAAAAAAACAGTACACTCAACCCCAGCTATTGCAAGAAATTGGTCCTTTAACATCGCCGCAATACCTAAGAAAGCAATAGCCATTGTTAAGAATTAATGGGAAAAAACAAAATTGGTCCTGACCCACCAGAGTGGCAACATGATTTAACAAATTGGCACCTTGTTTTCCCCTCATCTCATCATAATTCATAGATATCCTTTGCATTTTGAGAGTACAAAGTAAACACAGACATGAAATGCATAAAAAAAAATAAATAAATAAAATAAATTAAAAAAGGCATAACAAAAAACTTATTTACTTCGGTGTGAAACTCCCAAGTCCCGATGAAGACTAGACAAGCCTGCCCCAGGTCCACGCCTCCCTCCCATGCATTGAATACAGGAACAGATCGCGTAATATTCCTCCCTTCCCCCTCCCTCCGTCCTTATCCTCTCCCATTCAATATGCAAACAGACTGAGTAGGCCGCCTCCCCTCCCCCCACTCTCTCCCTCCTCCAGCCACTATCATCCTCTCTCCCTTCTCCCCCCCCACGCCTCTCTCTCTCTTTATTATCAAGTAGAATATATTCTCACAACATCATTTCCAACAGGAATTATTTCAAGAAAAGTATAAATTATTGTACAAAACTGCAAATTATTCTATTATCGTAGTTTGCGCAAATGACAATGATATTTAACAGTACATTCTTCATTGGTTGCTTAAAGAGTTCAATATACAGTGGTACCTCTTGATTCGAACACTTCCAAATCCGAACACATTTGGCAAACAAATTTTGACCTTCAATCTGAACGTGGCCTCGCAATTTGAACACAAAAACATGTGGCGGCCGATGTCGCCTTCCTGCCAGTCGGCCGGTCTCACTTGCATGTCTTTGCCGTGAACACCTCTCTCTATTGCGACTCTGGAACGGCTTTCAAGTCACTCCAGCCCCTAGCTGCCTTGGTTGCTCCAACCCCCAACTCTGGTCACTTTCTACCTACCACCGCAGTCAATGCGGCCTTCTACTCTGGTCACTGGCAAACTTACTAACTTACTAATGAAGATATATTTAACACTTTAAACAACCGAATAAATTGTTAAATATCATTGTCATTTATGCAAACTACGATATTATAATAATTTGCATTTTTATACAATAATTTATACTTTTCTTGAAATCATTCCTGTTGGAAATGATGCTGTGAGAATTCTACTTGATGTGAGAGAGAGAGAGAGAGAGAGAGAGAGAGAGAGAGAGAGAGAGAGAGAGAGAGAGAGAGAGAGAGAGAGAGAGAGAGAGAGAGAGAGAGGGAGGGGCAAAAAGGAAGAGAGGATGGTGAGTGGCTGGAGGAAGGAGAGAGTGGGGAAGGGCAGCCTACTCGGTCTGTTTGCGCATCGAATGGGAGAGGATAAGGACGGAGGGAGGGGGAAGGGGGAGTATACAATGCGATGTGTTCCTGTACTTAGTGCATGGGAGGGAGGCGGGAACCCGGGGGGAGGCTTGTCTAGTCTTCATCGGAACTCGGGAGTTTCACACCGAAGTTAATAAGTGTTTTGTTATGCCTGTTTGGCTTTTTTTATTTTTTTTTATTTACACATTTCATGTCTGTGTTTACTTTATATTCTCAAAATGTGAAGCATATTTATGATTCATGGTGAGATGAGGGGAAAACAAGGTGCCAACATGTTAAATCATGTTGCCACTCTGGTGGGTCAGGACCAATTATATTTTTTTCCATTATACTTGTTAACAATGGCTATTGCATTTTTAGGTATTTTTTAGGTATTTAGGTGAGGTGAGGTGAGTAACACACATACACACACACACACAAATTAAAAGTAGCATATAAGAATGTGGATGGGATAATTTCAAGTATGTTAAAAATAAAAGATTATCTAAATAAAAAAAACGGATGTATTTTGCACAGTAGAGACAAAATTAAAGGAAGAAATACAAATAAATTTTCAGCTAGAGGGATACAGATTTTGGAGGAGAGAGAAAAGGAAAAGGAGGAGGAGGGGTACTAATAATGGTGCAAGAAGACATCTTTGTAGAGGAAGTGCAATATGGTGATGGCATGGTGGAAGTCATTAGTATAACAATTAGAAGTAATGAAAAAGAAAGGAGGAAAATTGTAGTAACACATGTGCCACCAAAAACTAATACATGGAAGTTAGAAGAACATGAATTAATGCAAAAGGAGGTGTTAAAATGCCTGGATGACATGACAAGGAAGGACAAGAAGGTACTACTAGTGAGAGACTTTAACTGCAAAGGTGTGAACTGACAAGAAATGGAAGGAGATTGGATTGGAGAGGGATCATGAGTGGTAAAACAGCACAGGAGAAATATGAAATATTCTTGAGGAAGCATAATGAAAGTGTGGAAAGAGTAAGGGGTAGCAAACACACATGGTACAATGCTAGATGTGCACAAGCGAAGAGGAAAAAAGATAGAACTTGGAGGAAACTGAAGCAGAGGAATGAAATAAATAGAGACATACAAAGAAGCAAGAAATGAGTATGTCAGAATAAGAAGAGAGGAGGAAATAGCTTTTTGAAAAGAATGTGGTAGAGAAGTGTGAAAATGAACTCAAACTCTTCTGTAAGTATATAAATGGAAAGATGAAGAGTACAAAAACCATAGATAGGATAGTAAAGGGAGAAAAAACATACTAAAGAGCAAAAGAGCTTAGTGAAATTATGAATGAGAGCTTCAAACAAGTATTCACAGAAGAGGAGGCTTTTACGGAATCAAGAATGATAAAGGCACAGTAGGGATTCAAGGAGGTTGTGGTACAGAAACAGGATGTTGGTAGACTGATGGGAAGTCTGGATGTAAGAAAAGCAATAGGACTGGATGGAGTGTCAGGCTGGACACTAAGGGAATGTAAGGATCAACTAATACAACCAATTTGGGAAGTGATTAATAGCTCAACAGAGGAGGGGAGGGTACCACAGGAGTGAAAGAGGGCCAACATAGTGCCCATTTACAAAGTAGGAAAGAAGACCAACCCATCAAATTATAAGCCTGTCACTAACAAGTGTGGTCAGCAAAATCTGTGAGATATTAATTAAAGAGAAATGGGTGAGATATTTGAAAGACAACAGTCATAACTAATACATAATTTGGATTCAGGCAAGGAAAATCATGTGTGACAAACCTACCAAGTTTCTATGCAAGAGCAATTGAAGGAATCAATAACAGAGAGGGGTGGTTGGATGCTGTCTACCTAGATATCAAAAAAAGCATTTGTAACAAGTGGAGTACCGCAGCGGTCAGTCCTAACACCCATAATGTTTTAAATATATGTAAATGATATGCAGTGTGGCATGACTAGCTATATGAATCTGTTTGCAGATGATGCCAAATTGATGAGAGTTGTTAAAAACACTGTTAAATGTTGAGAACTACAAGAAGATATAGGCAAGATTGATGAATGGAGTAGGAGGTGAAAACTGGACTTTAATGCAAAGAAATGTCATGTGATGGAGCTAGGAAAAAGTAAAGGAAGGCCAAAATGGAACTACAAGATGGGACAGGAGGAAATACTTAATAGACCAAGGAAGAAAAAGATCTAGGAGTGGTAATACAAGATACACTGAGCCCAGAACGGCATATAAATCAAATATTTGGATCCACATCAGAACATTAACCAACATCAGGGTGGCTTTCTACTACACAGATAAGGACATGATGAAAAAAATTCTAACCAGTATGCCCAAGGTTGGAATTTGCCACTGTGGTGTTGTCACCTAATGCAAAAAAGGATATAAAGAAATTAGAAAGGATCCAAAGAGTGGCCACAAAAATGGTACCATAATTATGAGAACTAACTTATGAAGACAGATTAAAGGAAATGGGACTGCCAACTATGCAAGATAGAAGAGAGAAAGGAGATCTAATAACTCCATATAAGATAGTAAATGGCATTGAAAAGCTGGACAACCAAAACCTGGTGATGATGGAAGAAGAAACTAGATAGATGAGAGGACACTCAAGGAAGATCAAAAAGAATCGGTGTCTAAAGAACACAAGAAAATACAGTTTTCCACATAGAATTGTGGACAACTGGAATGGATTAAAAGAGGAGGTTGTTGAAGCAGCCAGAATACATAAATTCAAGGAAATGTTGGATATATGGAGATATGGAGACAGGACAATATGACCCCTGATCAAACTCTGTACAATACAACTAGGTAAATACACACACACACACAAAGACACACACATTGGAACAATGGGTGGAGGAACCTACAAGATACTGGGGACAGGAGGAACCACCTTTACTAGACCTGGTGTTCTCAAAAAAGCCGGAGCCCCGTCCGAATATAAAGTACTTGAGCCCAATGAGTAAGAGTAACCATGTGGTGCTAGAAATCAATTTGAAAGATTGGGAGATTTCAAAATGTGAGGAAGATCATAAAAATGGAAGGTTTAATTATGCAAAAGGAAATTTTACAGAATTAAGGAAATTAGGGGGGAGCATAAATTGGAAGGCACTCATGGAAGGTAAAACAGTACAAGAGAAATATGAAGCATTCTTGATAAAATACAACGAAGGTATACAGAAGTATGTACCATTATATAAAGTAAGGAAGAGCAAACAAGTTTGGTATAATGCCAGATGTGCAGAGGCTAAAAAGATAAGGGATAAGGCTTGTTAGAAACTGAAGAAACAAAGAAATGAAATTCACAGAGAGCAGTATAAGGAAGAAATTAATACATAAGAATAAGAAGAGAAAAGGAAAGGATGTTTGAAAAGGATGTAGTGGAGAAATGTGAAAAAGAACCCAAGCTATTTTATATATATGTTACAGTAAAATCTTCAAAACAGTAAATTTGTAAATTTCCTTGATTTTTCAGAAAATTTACAAAGTGACTGTTTCAATCAGTAAATTTACAAAATTACTGAAATTTGTAGGAAATTTACAAATATACTAATTTTAGGAGCCAGGAATTTTACAATATTACTGATTCATCGATTATAATTTTTATTGTGATTTTTTACACAAGCGAGCAGAAGCACACATCATCTAAAGTCAAATGATCCAACATAATGATCTAGGTTAGGTTAGGTTAGGTTAGTTGGTCAAATCTGCGAAGCAGTTCGAAGTAGTTTAGTGATCCATCAATAACGATCAGTAAATTTGTAAATTTCCTACAAATCTTAGTAATTTTGTAAATTTACTGATTGAAACTAACTTTGTAAATTTACTGAAAAATCAAGGAAATTTACAAATTTACTGTTTTGAAGATTTTACTGTAACATATATATCAATGGCAAAATGACAAGCAAGGAGACCATTGACAAGTTAACAAAGGAAAGAGGGGTATATCAAACAGTGGAAGAGATGAGTGAACTCAAGAATGAGAGTTAGAGGTCTGTGTTCAGTGTAGAAATGGACTTTACAGAGCCATACAGTGAAGTACAGCAGAGGGGGATGCAGGAAGTTTTGGTGCAAAGGCAAGAAATTAATAAATTGTTAGAGAAGCTGGAGGCCAGAAAAGCAATGGAACCCGATGGAGTGTCAACTTGGACCTTAAAGGAATATAGAGAACAATTGGTGGAACCAATTTGGGATGTAATTAACAGCTCACTAAAAGAAGGAAAAGTACCAAGAGAGTAGAAAGGAGCTAACATAGTACCAATATACAAGGGAGGATAGAAGACTGAGCCACTTAACTATAGACCAGTATCTCTAACTAGTGTTGTGAGCAAGATATGTGAAATAATAATAAAGGAACAGTGGGTGAAATATCTGGAAGAAAATAAAATTGTAACAAACAGCCAATATGGGTTCAAAAAGGAAGGTCATGTGTTACAAATTTACTCAGTTTTTACAAAAGAGTAATAGATGTAGTTGATAATAGAGATGGGTGGGTGCATGCTGTGTACTTGGACATCAAAAAAGCATTTGATAAAGTTCCGTACAAAAGGCTACTGCGGAAATTGGAACATATAGGAGGACTGAAAGGGAAACTACTAAAATGCATGGGAGACTATCTAAAGGATAGAGAAATGAGGACAGTAATCAGAGACAACTATTCAAGCTGGAGTGATGTCACAAGCGGAGTACCACAAGGGTCGGTGTTAGCACCTGTTATGTTCCAGATATACATAAATGACATGCAAGAAGGCTTAAACAGTTATATAAATCTGTTCACTGATGATGCTAAATTGTTAAAAGTAATAAAGAGCCATACAGACGGTATGGAGCTACAAAGAGATATTGACAAGATACATGAGTGGAGCAGGAGATGGAAAGTGGAATTCAATGCAAAGAAGTGTCATGTGATGGAAATGGGAAAGAGTAAGAACAGACCAACACGGGAATATAAAATGGGAGAGTAATTAATAATGAAGAGCAGGGAAGAGAAAGACTTGGGAGTGATTATACAAGATTCCCTGACCCCAGAACGGCATATAAGTGGGATATGAGGCTCGACACACAGAATGTTAATGAATATTAGGGTGGCATTCCATTATATGGATAAAGATATGATGAAAAAATTATAGCCACTATGATACATCCCAGGTTGGAGTATGCTGCAGTAGTGTGGTCTCCACATAAAAAGAAAGATGTCACGAAGATGGAAAGCAGCCACAAAGATGGTACCAGAGCTGAAAGATTTAACATATGAGGAGAGGTTGAAGGAAATGGAACTGCCTACCTTACAAGATAGATGAGAAAGAGGAGATCTAATAACGATGTATAAAATAGTGAACCGCATTGACAAGATTGACAAACAGAATTTGGTGATACTAAAGGAAGGTGATGGCAGAAGGATGAGAGGGCATTCAAAGAGGATCAGAAAAAGACAATCTTTGAGAGACATTAAAAAGTACAGGTTTTCACATATGTATAACTGTGGATGTTTGGAATGGATTAAGTGAAGAGATCATTACAGCAGCAAATGTGCAGAAATTTAAAGAAATGTTGGATAAATATAGATATGGAGACAGGACAATATGAGCCCTGCTTGAGCACTGTATAATACAACTAGGTAAATACAACTAAGTAAATACAGTGGGGTCTTCGAGTAACGCGGTATCAAGTACCGCGAAAACGAGCAGCGTGGTGTCAAAAAAAGTCAACGAATAACACAGAAGTAAATAAATAATGCTGGGTGGCCAGTGGCGCTGCCGCCACTGCTGCCAGCCACCCAGCTAGGCTGTCCCACTGACCCACCCCTCGCCCCGCACCACTTGCACGCACGCCGCGGTGTGGCTAATTATGGAAACAGATGGCCAGCCATTTTCTTTGTTTTTGTCCCATTCAACATCCTCCCCCGGCTGAATCTCCCCCCTCACCCCTGTAAGATGGTGGGGAATTGGGGTGGGGGGGAGGGGTGAGGGGGACATCCAGTGCACAGAACTTCAGCACCAGTATGGATGAGTGTTACCTTTAACATTTTGTTTACTTATCCTCCTTATGCCCTTCCTCCTCCTCCTCCTCCTCCTCCACTCACACACACACACACACACACGAATGTGTGGTGAAAAAAGTGAAATGTCATTTTTGTTTTCTAGGTGAATTAGGCAAAGTTAGGGGAAAAAAGTGAGAAAAAGCAGAGTTTTTGATTTTGGCCAGAACCAAAATGTTTTTTTTTATTGATTTCTTAAGAATGAGTAACATGGTATCGAGTAACGCGATGTGTTACTAGTACCGTTTTGTGCATTCCTCGAATACCCACTGTACACACACACAACAGCAGCAGCAGCAGGAGATACAAGTGATGGAAAAAGCAACAAATTAAAAGTAGCATATACAAATGTGGATGGGTTACCAAGCAGTATGTTAGAGATAAAGGATCATTTAAGTAGTAAAAAACCAGATGTGTTCTGGATGGCAAAAAACAAAATTAAAGGAAGAGATCTACTAAAATTTTCAGCAAGAAGGATTTAAAATTTGGAGGAGAGATAGAAAAGGAAAAGGAGGAGGAGGAGTACCAATGATGGTGAAAGAAGATATAGTTGTGGAGGGAGTGTGATATGGGGATGGCATGGCAGAAGCCATTGGCATAACAATTCAAACTAATGAAAGAGATAAGAGGAAAATTATAGTAACATATGTGCCACCAAAAACTAATTCATGAAAGTTGGAAGAATATAAAGTAATGCAGTAGGAGGTGTTAAAATGCCTGGATGACATGATAAGGAAGAACAGGAAACTACTATTAGTGGGAGACTTTAACTGCAACGGTGGGAACTGAAAAGAAATGGAAGGGAGTGGAAACACAGGATCATGCAGTGAAGAAATGCTGCAACTAGTCATGGAGAACACACTGGATCATGGGTTTCACAGAAAAAAAAAAAAAAAAAAAAAAAAAAAAAAAAAAAAAAAAAAAAAACAGAACTCCAACCCATCATTAGGTACTTAATTAAGCCCAGTGGGAAAAAGTGATCACGTCTTGATTGAAGTGGAATTGCAAGAATGGGCAATGGTAAGAAGAAAAGAGGATTATAAAAATGGAAGATTAAATTATGCAAGGGGTAACTTTGAAAACTTAAAGAAATTTTTTGAAAGGATAGACTGGAGAGGATTCATGAATGGCAAGACAGCACAAGAGAAATATGAAATATTCCTGAGGAAGTATCATGGTGTGAAAAGATATGTATCTAAATACAAAATAAGAAATAGCAAACACACATGGTATAATGCTAGATGTGCAGAAATGAAGTGAGCAAAACACATAACTTGTAGAAAACTGGAGAAGCAGAGGAATGAAAGTAATAGAGAGAGAGATACAATGAAGCAAGGAATGCATATGTCAGGATAAGAAGAGAGGAAGAAATAGCTTTTGACAAGGATGTAATGAAGAAGTGTGAAAATGAACACAAACTTTTCTATAACTATATAAATGCAAGATGAAGTGTAAAGAAACCATAGATAAGATAGTAAAGGGAGAAAAAACACACCAAACAGCAGAAGAGCTTAGTGAAAATATGAATGAGAGCTTCAAATTTGTATTCACAGTAAAGGGGACATTTATAGAACCAAGCATGACAGAAACACAAGAGGGTTTCAAGGAGGTTGTGATAGAGAAGCAAGATGTTGGTAGATTGATAGACTGGATGTAAGAAGCAATGAAACCTGATGGAGTGTCTGGATGGATACTAAGGGAATGTAAAGATCAACTAATGCAACCAATTTGGGAAGTGATTACCAGTTCAATAGAGTAGAGGAGGGTGCCACAAGAGTGGAAGAGGGCTAATATAGTGCCCATTTACAAAGGAGAAAAGAAGACGGACCCACTAAATTATACACCTGTGTCATTAACAAGTGTTGTCTGCAAAATCTGTGAGATATTAATTAAAGAGAAATGGGTGAGATATTTGGAAGACAATAAATTTATATCTAATAGACAATTTGGATTCAGACAAGGAAAATCATGTGTGACAAATCTATTACATTTAATCCATTCCAGTTTATTTTAAATAAAAAACCCTACACTCAACCCCCAGCTATTATGAGAAATTAGTCCCTTAACATTGCCGCAATAGCTAAAAACTCAATAGCCATTGTTAATAAGTAATGGAAAAAAATTTAATTGGTCCTGGCCCACCAGAGTGGCAACATAATTTAACATATTGGCATCTTGTTTTCCCCTCATCTCATCATAATTCATAAATATCATTCACATTTTGAGAGTATAAAGTAAACACGGACATGAAATGCATAAAAAAAACAGGCATAACTAAAAACTTATCTACTTAGGTATGAAACTCCAGAGTCCCAATGAAGACTAAACAAGCCTCCCTAAATACGTGAACAGATCTCATAGTATTCCACCCCTCCCCCTAACTCCATTCCTATCCACTTCCATTCGATACACAAACAGACAGAGTAGGCTGCCACCCCCCACTCCTTCTCTCCTCCAGCCACTCACCATCCTCTCTATCTCCCCCCATCTCTCTCTCTCTCTCTCTCTCTCTCTCTCTCTCTCTCTCTCTTACCAAGTAGTATATATTCTCACAGCATCATTTCTCTCTCTCTCTCTCTCTCTCTCTCTCT
>CM035223.1:4023124-4036447 GCA_020233015.1 Callinectes sapidus
TGGGTGTGTTTCATTTTATGCCTTTTTCATATGCCTCTCTTCACACCTGTTTAACGCCCATGCAATCTGTACCGTAGATCAATACTACAGATATCATAACTGCTGTGCCCTAATCTTTCAGAGTTACTATTCTAATTCTTTCTCAGCCGGATTGCATGTCAGGAAGACATCAACAGGTACAGTATTACGACTCCACACTCATCAATATTCTTTCTAACAACATTCTGTTTTCTTTGATGTTCCACAGAGGGTGGCGGTAAAAGTGGTGAAAGAAATCCTTGCCGAGATATTTATGCCGGGCCAGAGCCTTTCTCCGAAGTGGAAAATAGAGTGGTGCGGGACCAGATCCTGAGGTTTGGTAGCACGATTAAAATGTTCTTGTCGTTCCACTCGTCTGGGAATATGATAACGTATCCTTTTGGCTACACCAACATTTTACCTGACGACTGGAAGGAGATGGTGAGTTCTCTTGTGAACATATTCCTCCTTTCGACTTTGTTACATCCATGTTAAAATCATTCTTCTGTCTCATTTTCCTCTACCTGCGCGTTCCTTCCCATTTTATTCTAATCACCCCACGTGAAATCGAGTACCTGAGACTGTATTAACAAACATTGTTCGATTTTTGTCTCGAAATTTGTCTTACCTCTTAAGGTGTGGTGATGTGCTGAGGAAAAATATTCAGTCACAGTATGAAATGATGTAAGAGCAAATTTCGAGTTAAAAGTACAATTTTTTTTATTTTCTATGCAAACAGCATAAATAATAATTTATCACTCAATTTTTATGGATATATGGGGATACATTTACATGCATGTATAAGCAATATCCATCAAGTGCACGACGTGTTTATTTTGTCTATGTTTACGGCCCTTGAGCACCTGTGGGGTGGGCTTGATCGCTCCTCCCGCTAACCAGCGTCTTATTTCCTAACCTTGTTTCGTTGATATAAAGTTTAATTAAAAGGGCCAATACAGGAAAACTGATTGGACCTACCTTCGGGTTTTTTGGTGCAAGACCAAGGTTCAAGCGTTTGAAAGCTTAGATATTGGATGAAATAGTATAGTCTGTTCATTTGTGTGGCGAGGACATTGAGATCTTGGAAAATTTCACATTTCGTGGTAGTGTAGTGCGTAATGATTGTCGGTCGAGCCAGAAAGTCATACAGTGGATTGGCGTGTTCTACGGCGTTATGGAGTCGCTCAACACAAATATTTGACATTATCCTTATCTGTGCAGACGGACAAAGATTCGGATCGATAATGATCTCTGTTTTACTCTATGATCGTGAGACATGGACAATAAAGACCGACCTGTAGAGATGAGTTTGTGTCTTTGGTGCTAAATGCCTTTGCAGGATCATGGAATGCCGGTAGTATGACTATGTGTCAAATTAGTGATTGCACCATGAAACTGATTTGATGCCGATTACCAGCATTGTCTGTTAAAGCCAACTAGCGCCTTTGTGGGCGTGTGGCACGTTACCCGGAAGTTGGTTTTGCTTATCAGGTTGTCTCTTAAAGGGATGACGCAACATGGAGGAAGCGAAAGGGACAGACACAGAACTCATGTCTGTGGCAAGTCGATGCCTCTTACTGTGTGTTACTTAGTATGAGAAGAGAATGACCCCTGAGTGTAGACGGCGCGACACACCCTACAGCCTATTCATCCCATGACTGATTGATTATTGATTTTCTCTTTCCACAGGACAGCCTTGCCAAGAAAGCGGCCAGTGCCCTAACAGCTGTCTATGGCAAAAATTACACTGTCGGTGTCCTCTGCGACATCATAGGTAGGTTTACTTACTTTAACTCTCTTTCATTGGAATAATTTAATGGAATCTTTCATAGATCTTCCTTAAAATGTCTTTGATTCTCTTTCTCGCGTGCAGGGGCATGTAAACCGGGAGGCACACAAGACTGGGTTAAGGGCGTGGCCGGCGTAAAGTTCGCTTTCACATTTGAACTGGCTGAATTCATGATAAGTCCTGAGTCTGATATCATACCATCTGGTGAGCAGACCTTTCAGGCGCTTCTGTTCCTCGCCAACCATATCAAGGACACATATAAGTACTAACAAGTTAAATCAGGCAGTGCCCATCACGTGATGAAGTATTCAGTAGTGTATGATGATGACACTGAAGGAAAAAAGATAAGATATTTTATAGAAAATATTTTGAATGAATGAATTAGACAGAATTCGAGCACTATAGAAAAACAAAATGTACAGTAAGTCTCTTTATATTAAACCTTCATTTTTCAATCTCAATGGAAAGATTGAAGAAACTAGTCATTTTGAATACACCAGAAAAAAAAGTAGGGAGAAGAGCATGACTTGTTAAATGTGAATGACAAGCGTGGGAGTCCACAGAAGGTAGGACAGATGGCATTATTCCACTGCCAGGAGACTGTGTGCCTCTCTAGCCTCCTGTGGTTGCAAATGGCACCAGTGGCACCAGTCTCTCATTAATATTTTCAAACACTATAATGTTAAAGATTTCAGTATATCTTGCAATAATCAATAAATAAGAAAATCCACAAACTGATTTAATTCCCCAAAACGTGACGAGTCTCAATTTTTCACACCTAAATAATAGATTGATTGATTTTATTTCACATAAAATTTGTCGGGCAAATTTAGCACAAAACTATAATATAAATATTGTGGCTTCTTACCGTTGATTTGCATTTCTGGGTAGCCAGAATAATGATGAGCGGTGTTTAAATTGATATAAGAAAAGTTCCAATATATATCGTAATTGTTATAGTGTATAGATAGAGTGTATTTTAGGCCTCACCAGCCGTGTTGATTCCAACTGTTTCGTTACTGACTTCCCAGAAAGACAGGTAAAATATGTATTGCCTTTTTTGTGTCTTTTATTGGTGTAAACGTAACATCACTCCCAAAGGTGGTCTGTCGACACACGTGCAGAGTTTTGTTCAAAGCAAATGCTACGAGACCGACGTCCCCGAACCGTGATGCACTCGGACTCAACTGCCGCAACTTGCCGTTAGGTAGCTTGCAGTACTTGGTTTGCAACTATTCAATATAATAACTCTCCTTACTACACCCTTTAATGTGTGTGGAAATATTACATATTAGTCTACATAAGTTGAAAAAAATCAGCCATATTATGGTACAAAATGCATATACACAGCACTGTATATTAATTATAAAGACAAACATATATCATGGATGTTCATCGTTCCCATCATAGCTGTGAGAACGGATTTTGACACCACCACTTCTCAATTTGACACAGGTGCTTAAATAAGAAAAAGCATGGAAGTTTATTGTGACTTTCGGTTTACATCAGTTACCGTTTTCACGGTGTTGTGTGTGTGAACGTGAAAATATACAAATCATAAGAAATTATATCCTAACATTGTAGTGTGCATCTTAATCTAGTTTGTGTGCCCTCAACTTCCACCATTCTCTTCTCACCGTTCTCTCATATTTCAAGGGTAACTCTCTTAACACATTTATTTTCTCTACCTAGAAACACCAATTATTTCTACTCTACACCTTCTTTTCACAAACAAACACATACATCGGCTGTATCTCTTTTACATACACATATTTCACACACACAGAAAACATACACGCACTCTATGTATATATGTATGTATATTTTGTTAATGTAAATTGTTGGGTGTATCGCAGCGCACGTGACCTGCTAGTTTGTTTGGCAAATAAACAGAGAGAGAGTGGCAGATGTAACTGTCGTTTCCGTTCCCTTAAGACAGTGGTTCTCAAACTTTTACAGGCTAACGCCCCCTTGCCTAACAGATGGATTCCTAGCGCCCCCTCACATACACAGGCGAACACAAACTTAATATATATATATATATATATATATATATATATATATATATATATATATATATATATATATATATATATATTATTATCATTTTATTCATTTATTTTTTTTCAAATTGAAATCTTTTGGCATCCTCCTGTGAATAGGCTGCCACTCTGTCAGACCTTTATTCATCTTTTTTTTTATTGTGAACAGTACAAGATTGAAATTACCATAAGGCGCTTACAAACCTGAGCTGAGCTGTTTCCTTTGTTGTCGTCTGGTGGTGACTCTCCTTTCTCTCTCACTGACTCTGATCTGACTTGGTGCGTGCGTGCGTCACGTAATGTACGCGTTGTGTAGAAATGTCAAGCAGACATTCGGACCTATCTATGACTTCGACTTCGAACTCCGTAACAAAATAAAGCTATTGTAACGATGGTGTGAGTGTGTGGTGTTGCACACAGGATCATTTTCTGCTTTTATCGATGTGAGAAAAGTGGTAGTCCATGGAGAAGGATAAACGAAAACAACCTGTCAGGACATGTATTATGTCATTTAGGTTTTGTAAAAACAAACTTAAATATTAGCTGCTCCTGATGCCACCCTACTACCCCCCTACCGCCCCCTTTCGCCTCACCGCCCCCAAGATCGTTTCACCGCCCCCAGGGGGGCGGTACTGCCCACTTTGAGAACCACTGCCTTAAGAGAAGGAAATATCGCCCATAAGTCCTTATGGGTATGGGACATAACGGAAAAACCTCTCGGGCTAGTTAGTCCCTTAAGGGACTAAACACGGCGTATCCGTCCAGGATATGTTTGTGGACTACTAGCTCTTACAAGAGAGAGGCAAACGGGCGGCCAGCTGAAACCGTCACTTGTGTTGGTTTTAACTGGTGACCCCGGACGGAGTTTACACCCCGCCCCCCTCTCCCTCTGAGCTACCCCGCGCGCCGCTCCCGCCCCTGCGCCCCGCCCCCACGCCTGCCCGCGCTCCGCTACCCGGCAGCCGCCGCGCAGCGTACTTTCTCACCCCCCTCCTATCTCTCTCTCTCTCTCTCTCTCTCTCTCTCTCTCTCTCTCTCTCTCTCTCTGAGTCATTCCCGCCCTGTCTCTCATTCTCTCCCTCTGCCTCGCTCTCTCACTTTTTGCTGACTCATTTCCGCCAGGTCTCCTCCACCCTCTCTCTCCACCCTCCGCTCCACTGTCCACACTGTTCCTTCACACTGCTTCCCCGTGCTCCTGCCCTTCCTGGGACGCCTCCTGCCCTTCCTGGAACGCCTCCTGCTGTTCCTCGGACGATTCCTGCTGTTCCTGGGACGCCTCCTGCTGTTCCTGGGACACCTCCTGCTGTTCCTGGGACGCCTCCTGTGATGCCTGGTTCCGCCGTTTCCAGCCCGGTGACGCTGCCTCCTGTACAGTGAAGCTGCCACCTGCTGACGCTATGGCATCTTCCCTGTTGGCCAGACTCAGCCAGCCACACACCTTGGCACAGTGGTGCTTCCTTCGCCACCCCGCGCCAGAGTGAGTTGGTAGCTACGCTTACGCCAGCTCCGACAGTGCCCAGGATTGCCCTTAGTGCTCCTAGTGCCAAGGATTTACTCTGACTGTGCCCAGGATTACTCACAGTGTTCCCCTGTGCTCAGGATTTGTCCCCAGTAATCCCCTACCGCCCAGGATTATCCACAGTGTTCCCTTGTGCCTAGGATTTATCCCTAGTAATCCCCTACCGCCCGGGATTACCCACAGTGTTCCCTTGTCCTATTATTTATCCCCAGTAATCCCCGACCGCCCGGGATTACCTGCAGTGCTCCCAGTGTCCAGATTGTGTCCCCAGTAATCCCCGACCGCCCGGGATTACCCGCAATGTGCCCAGTGTCCAGAAAGTGTCCCCAGTAATCCCCGACCGCCCGGAATTACTCGCAGTGTTCCCAGTGTCCAGAAAGTGTCCCCAGTAATCCCCCGCCGCTCGGAATTACTCAGTGTTCCCCTCTGCCCAGACCTAACCCCACCGCCTCCTCCAGTGTCTTCAAAAGCCCAGGAGTGCGTTAGTGCCGGAAACAGTGTCCTCTGCATGTGTCTGTGCTTGTGTGTGTGCGTTGTCTATCCAAGTCCGTAGCGTAGGGTGGGGATGATGGAAAGACTTGAGAATAACTTTAGGTCCTTTAATAAGAGATATCAAGTGGAGCGTGCGTCCCTACAGAGGCGAGTATGGGGACAGACTAACAAAGTGACTCTCGCGGGGGGCGAGCGGGAATGTGAGATGCTGGTTAGTACTTAACAAAGGAAATAGATGACATTGGTACATGAACACATCATATCATTAACCTACATCTCCCTCTCCCCTTCACGCTCATAGCACGAAGTGTCTTGAGCGGTCTTCTGGTCGTTCTTGGCCCTTAGACGGTCCGACCGGCGGGGTTGCGGGGTGGTAGACAGGTCAGGGTCCACAGGAGGGCCTGCATCAGCCAGCGGATCATCGGGACAGGGCGGCACAGGACGAAGAAGGCGGCGGTTACGCCACAACACCCGGCCGCTGGGCATCTTAACGAGGTAGTCACGGGACTTGCCAACACCCATGACAATGCCTACGGTGTCCCAGCGTTTGGTCGTCGGGTCCTGAAGTCGAACTTGCGTGTCCAGGTTCAGTGGTACGAGGGGCTTGGCATGGGCGTCGTAGCGAGCTGTGGCGTCGTGGCGTCGGGCTGCAGCCCGGCGATCACAACTCTCAGCCCTTGCCTGCCACTCCTTCTGGAACGCCTTGGCATGCGCTGGAACGCAGGAACGTAGAGGACGACCATACAAGGTTTGGGCTGGGGAACGGCCGGTATAGTTGGGGGTGTTGCGGAGTTCTAGGAGACCCCTGTCGAACGCCTCACAGTCCAAGTTACCAGTGGGGGCCACCTTCTGGATGAGATGTTTGACTGCCTTGACAGCAGACTCGGCGTGGCCATTGGACTGTGGGTTGTAGGGCGTAGACATGTCATGGCGAACTCCCCAACGTTCCAGGAATTCGGCAAATTCCCGGCTGGCAAACTGGGGGCCTCCATCGGTGCGCAGACGAACTGGAACACCCAGGTCCCGGAACAGTTGCCGAAAGTGACGGATCGTAGCCGATGAGGTGGTGTCGGCTCCACAGGAGACAACAACGGGCCATCCGGAAAGGCGGTCAACGACAACCAGAAAGTTTTTTCCAGCGGTCATGAAGAAATCAGCCGACACTGATTCGAATGGCCGGGATGGGTTGTCGTCGCATCGGAGGGGCTCACGCTGTTGGCTTGGTTGAAGGATTTGGCAGGGCTCACAGGCACGGACGGTGTTCACAATGTCGGAATTCATGCCCGGCCAATACACAACCTGCCGTGCACGACGTTTAGTAGCCTCGGCTCCTCGGTGGCTGTCATGTAGACGACCCAAGACGTGGCGACGGAGGGAGGCTGGGACTACAATCCGGGCTCCATACAGGATGAGGGCGTCGTCACAATAGAGGTCCTCTCGTAGCTTCCAATACGGACGCAGGACGTTAGGCAGGGCGTAGCGGTCACTTGGAAACCCTTCCTTGACGAAGCGAAGCAGGTCAGAGTAGGCAGGGTCATCAAGGGCTGCGCGCCGAAGTCCTTCCAGGGTCAAGTCTCTGGTGACAGCCTGGTCTGGAGAAGCCTGAATGTCTTCGGAGGCGAGGGACTCTATTGCGTGCAATGTGACGACGCTCCTGACGGAGAAGTTCGTCTCTGCATCTAGGATGTTGTCTTCTTGTGTGGGCTTGCTCACTGGAGAACGAGAGAGGGCATCTGGGATGCACAGCTTCTTCCCCGGTCTCCAGGTTGCGGTGAAGACAAATGCAGATATCTTCTCCTTAAGTCGCTGCAGACGAGGGTTGTCGATGGCGTCAAGTGAGTAACTATTCAGGATGGGAACTAAAGGGCGATGATCCGTGACAAGATCGAAGTGCTGAAGTCCCAAGACGTAGAATTTACACTTAAACATAGCCCACACTGCAGCTAGCAACTCAAGTTCTATGGTTGCGTAGCGAGTCTCCGCATCGGTCAAGAAGCGAGACCCACATTGTACGAGGTGAAGCTTTCCACCGCCATGATCCTGCAACAGGGCGTAGCCTAGACCGTATAGGCGAGATGCGTCGGTCTGAAGGATGGTTGGAAGGGCCGGATCAAAGGTGGCGAGGACTGGTGGGGACGACAAGGCCTCCTTGACCCTCTGGAAGGCCAAGTCGTGGTCGGGGGTCCACAGGAAAGCTTTACGTGGGCTCATCAAAGGGCGAAGGGGGGCAGCAGCGCTTGAGATGTCTGGTGAGAATTCTGTGAGTTGATTCACCAGGCCCATGAACGAACGGAGGTCCGTCAGGTTGGCCGGCTTAGCGAAGTCCCTGATGGCTCGGACCTTCTCGGGGTCTGCTGCGATGCCCTTGGTAGATAGCTGGTAGCCGCAGAAGGAAACATCCTGTGAAGCTAGGACAAACTTGTCAGCATTCAGGGTAATGCCATGTGTGCGACATCTACTGAGTACCTCATTGACGCGCTGAAGGTGTGTCAAATAATCCTCGTCGTACAAGAGGATATCGTCAACAACTTTGACACACTGAGGTACTCCCTGAAGCGCGATGTCACCCCTCCTGCAGAAGGCATCTCCCGTAGCAGCAAAACCCATAGGCCCTCGAAGGTAGCGGAAACGCCCATAGGGAGTGATGAACGTAGTGAGAGACTGATCCTCCGCTGCCAACTGGAGCTGCCAGTAGCCACACAGCGCATCCACGGTGGTGAAGAACTGAGCTCCAGGGTGGACACTGCGTATGGCTGCAAACGGTGTAGGAGACGGGTGGGTCGGGCGGGACACTTGACCGTTAAGTTTCGACAAGTCCGTCGTGATGCGAACACCACCACTAGCCTTCGGGACGACTACCATCGGGTGACACCATGGCGATGGATCGTCTCCTACGGGGGCGATGATTCCCTGGGACACCATCGAGTCGAGTTCTGCCTTCACCGGGTCCTGGTAGGCGAGGGGGATGGGTCGTGGAGTATGGATGGCGAAAGGCTGTGCGTCCTCCTTCAGGTGTATCCGCATAGGTGGGCCAGACATCGGCTTCAGCGGTGCATCCTGTAGGTCAGCCTTTCTGACTAGCACATCCGAGTACTCTCGAAGGAAGTACTCCTTCGCAGCCTGAGGAGTGGTGGTGCTAAGCAACGGAAGTAGAGGTGCTGCAGCGAAAGTAACGCAGCTGTAGCGTCAGGATGCTCACCACCTCGTGAAGCTTCCACTGGCTGGACATCTGGTGACTCCCCTACCCGGTTGACGGTCGTCCTTGAAGTCTTGATCTGCATGGGGAAGTTCGACGGGACAATGGCCAGGGATCTGCAATGCTCCCAGGACAGCAGAGGTGTACTTAGGGAGCCTTGGACATCAATCCACCCCGTGCAGGACAGTGTGCCGTAGGTCAGCTTCGCCTGGAAGGAACCCAGAGCTGCAGGCATCCGTGATCCATCGGCGTTGTAGTACCGCAGCGATGGAGGAGGGTCGAGTTCTTGCTTGGTAAGACCCAAGTCCCTGAGGTGTTGTGGGCCTATCACCGTGGTGTCAGCCCCGGTGTCAGGTATCACCTCGATGCTGCCAGACACACCACCACGTGTGACGACGACGGTGATGGTAGGCGAGGGTGTGGGTCTGCCGCGAGCCGAAGACTGAACCCTCCTGATGCTGCCAGCTTGATCCTCCAAAGCTCTGGGAACGTGGTGAGGGGTCTGAGCTCGCACAACGTGGAATGTGGAGCGGTTATCCCCCGCCGGCTTCGGATTCTTGGGCTTGGCAGGCCGCTGAGACTTCTTGGGCATCGACGACTTGCAGAATTTCTCGAAGTGTCCGTACCGGTTGCAAGCGTTGCACTGAACGTTCCTCGCAGGACACTTCTCAGTGTGTGACCAGTGGCCTGTCTTGCCACAGCCAATACAGGTTGCAGTTGCGGAGGGGCATCCCTTGGGGCCGTGCTGCTGTTTGCCACAGTCGCTGCAAGGGGATGATGACGTAGGGGCGACCCGTTGTGACTCTGCCTTGCTCTTGTGGGTGGCCTTCTTCCCCTTCTTGTACTGCGAAACAGCCCGGGCGGCAGGTGGAGCCCGTAGAGCAGTAGCGGCGGATCTGGTGGCTTCATGGGCACGACATAACGTGACGACGTCTGAGAGGGTGGAGGAGGCATCAAGGGCGACGATCTTCTGTACCAGCTCCTCGTCGCTGACACCAGTGAGGATGCCGTGTTTGATCCAGGCCTCCTGACAGTCATTGTCGTTGGCCTTGCAGACGTCAATCTCCTCCGAGAGACCTTTAAGCCTCACAAAGAAGTCTGCAAAAGTCTCACCAGGCGCCTGCTTACAGCTTGTGAAAGCTCGTCGACGTAGAGCCTCGTTGCTTGAGTCCTTGAAGTGCTGTTGAAGAGTGTTAAGAACTTCGTCGACGGAAGATGTTGAGTCGGGGGGCACCAACAGCGTGTGTTCCAGCACTCGTTGAGTCTCGAGGGAAAGACACATCCTGAGTTGTATCAGCTGCTTGGGTTGTGGTAAACTGGCCAAGTCAACCATAGTGGCGTAGTCAGCCCAGCGTCGTCTCCACTCCCTGAAGTACTGGAACGTGACGTCAGTAGAGAGAACTGGTGGAGGCTGAGCAGCTGCCTTAGGTGCTGATGGTGTTCCTACAGGGCTCGACGACACGGGCACCTGAGGTGTATGTGATGAGACAGGTGGAGGGTGTCCAGGCGTGAAGGCAGGTGAGGAGGCAGGTTGCGGGGCCAATTTTGACAACAAGGCCTCAAATCGTGCTGCATCCTCCCGTTTCTGCTCCGCCAGTTCTGCCCGGTAACGTGCTGCTTCTTCCTCACGCTCAACGCGCGCCGCATCATCTCTCTCCTTCATGTACGTAAGGAAGGCGTAGAGGTCCATCGGTGAATGTTGCTGGTCTGGCGATGGATGGGCGGGTGTGAGAGGGGAAGATGCACCAGCCAGGAGGGCATCGGGCTCAGGCGAGGACGACGCGCCGTGTGCTGCAGTCTCCTCTTGTCTCCGATGCTCGGCTTTCTTCCTCCCTTGTGGCATCATACACTCTGTCGGTCACACAAAAGAACAGTGCATGACAGCGTGATGCGCACGTGAGTCTGCAGTGTGCGTGCTATGTACGTGTGCGATCAAGTGCAGAGGTGTAGCGGGCAGTGGTGGTGGTGGAAAGTGCAAGCGTAGCAGCTGTCAGCTCTGTGGTGTGGAGGGAGGGAGGGAGGGGCATGCCGCGAGGCTAGACGCGGTGACCGCCGACCGGCCGGCAGTGTCCTCTGTGACGTCGTAGCGAGAGGACACTACGTTGAGCCGTCCTCCGTGATATGCCCACCCGAAGCCCACCCTCTGGTAGCGGCGTCTTCAATCGCTACTACGAACACCACAAAGCACTGCACAAACACTAGGCACCACACTGCACTGCACTGATCACTGCACACACGTAAAAGCACTGAGTTGAGAGCTGGGGTAGCGGCGAGGCAAGATGGCGTCACTACGGTGAACCGGTTACCGCCGCAGGCTACTCGTAATTTCCTCTTCGTAGGTCGTCCACAGGTCTCTTCCACGTCACTGCGCCATGTGCGTTGTCTATCCAAGTCCTTAGCGTAGGGTGGGGACGATGGAAAGACTTGAGAATAACTTTAGGTCCTTTAATAAGAGATATCAAGTGGAGCGTGCGTCCCTACAGAGGCGAGTATGGGGACAGACTAACAAAGTGACTCTCGCGGGGGGCGAGCGGGAATGTGAGATGCTGGTTAGTACTTAACAAAGGAAATAGATGACATTGGTACATGAACACATCATATCATTAACCTACAGTGTGCGCCTCTGACTCTGCTGTGGTTCCTCACCTCACACCACCAGCATGCAGACGCCCAAAGCACCTGCCTCCATGGCAGCCACGGACCCCACTGCGCCCTCGTCTCTCTCGGCGCACGTGGCCTTCCGGGCACCTCCTTTCTGCAACCAGGACCCGGCCATGTGGTTTGCCATTATCGAGTGCAACTTCAAAGCTGCCTCCATCACGGCGAACCTCACCAAGTTTACTCACGCCACGGCCCTCCTTCCTCCTGACGTCCTGTTTAAGGTTTCTGATGTCATCAGCAACGCAGCCGCTTCCACTACACCATACGATGACCTCAAGGCTGCTGTCCTGACTCGCCTGCAGCCTACTGTCACTGCCCGTCTCCAGGAACTGCTGAGCAAGGAGAAGCTTGGTGACAAGAAGCCCTCAGACCTCCTCAGACGCATGAAAAAGCTGTTGGGCGACAAGTACAGTGCGTTCGACACGGATCTCTTCCGCCACCTGTATTATCAGCGGCTGCCCCTCGCCACACAACGCAGCCTCTTCAGCGTGAAGGACAAGCTGTCAGTGGAAGAGATTGCTCAGCTGGCTGACGATTTCATGGCGACTCTTCCACCTGACCCTTCGGTTGCTTCTGCTACTGTGCAGCCGGAGGCAGACTCTCACCTCGCCCAGTTAGTCTCACAACTGGCGCTCCAGGTTAGCAACCGCACTTGCCATCTTGACAGCCGTCCCCGCACCAGAAATCCACTACGCTTCAGACGACGCTCCCGCTCCACCAGCAGGTCCGCCAGCGCCTCCCGTGCCTCTTCCACTTCTTCTGGCACCTGCTACTACCACCGCACGTTTGGTAGAGAGGCCCGCAAATGCCAGTCGCCCTGCAACTTCACCATGGATCCTTTAAACCTGCCCAGCGAGCATTAGCGGCGCATAATGTTCGCCGTGCTTCGATGCTGCTCCACATCTTCGATCCACTCTCCAAGAAAAGGTTCCTCATCGACACTAGCGCTGAGGTCAGTGTCCCTCCTGCAACGGCTTCTCAACCCTCCCTGCCTCTAGCTCTTCATCTCTACGCTGCTAACGGCACCAAGATCCCGGTGTTCTCGCGTAAGACTTCGGTCTCCTGGTGGATGTGCAGAAACGGCAACTCGTGGATCCTCTTACTTCACTCTCCACACACGTGCTGCCCACCCCAGGCGCCAGTGCGTGCCTCACTGTCCTCAAGGCAGACACCCAGTTCGCTGCACTTTTCAAGAAGTTCCCGACTCTTCTGCAGCCGTACTCCACAGCCAGGCCTGTAAAACACCACGTCATGCACCACATCGAAACCTCCGGCCGGACCGCCGGGCCGCCGCCTCGCGCCTGAGCGCTACAAGCTCGCCAAGGCCGAGTTTGAGTCTCTCATGCATGCTGGTGTACTACGGCCAAGCTCCAGCAACTGGTCATTTGCCTTACACATCGTGGACAAGAGGAATGGTGAAATCCGCCCCTGTGGTGACTACTGTGCTCTCAACGCCCTCACCAAGCTGGACAGGTATCCTGTACCTAACATCCAGGAATTTACCTCGCAGCTCGCCACCTCCACCATCTTCTCCCGCATCGACCTGGTGAAGGCATTCCACCAGATTCCAGTCCACCCTGACGACATCCAGAAAACAGCCATCATC
>CM035223.1:4061793-4073217 GCA_020233015.1 Callinectes sapidus
ATAGCACGAAGTGTCTTGAGCGGTCTTCTGGTCGTTCTTGGCCCTGAGACGGTCCGACCGGCGGGGTTGCGGGGTGGTAGACAGGTCAGGTTCCACAGGAGGGCCCGCATCAGCCAGCGGATCATCGGGACGGGGCGGCACAGGACGAAGAAGGCGGCGGTTACGCCACAACACCCGGCCGCTGGGCATCTTAATGAGGTAGTCACGGGACTTGCCAACACCCATGACAATGCCTACGGTGTCCCAGCGTTTGGTCGTCAGGTCCTGAAGTCGAACTTGCGTGTCCAGGTTCAGTGGTACGAGGGGCTTGGCATGGGCGTCGTAGCGAGCTGTGGCGTCGTGGCGTCGGGCTGCAGCCCGGCGAGCACAACTCTCAGCCCTTGCCTGCCACTCCTTCTGGAACGCCTTGGCATGCGCTGGAACGCAGGAACGTAGAGGACGACCATACAAGGTTTGGGCTGGGGAACGGCCGGTATAGTTGGGGGTGTTGTGGAGTTCTAGGAGACCCCTGTCGAACGCCTCACAGTCCAAGTTACCAGTGGGGGCCACCTTCTGGATGAGACGTTTGACTGCCTTGACAGCAGACTCGGCGTGGCCATTGGACTGTGGGTTGTAGGGCGTAGACATGTCATGGCGAACTCCCCAACGCTCCAGGAATTCGGCAAATTCCCGGCTGGCAAACTGGGGGCCTCCATCGGCTACGATCCGTCACTTTCGGCAACTGTTCCGGGACCTGGGTGTTCCAGTTCGTCTGCGCACCGATGGAGGCCCCCAGTTTGCCAGCCGGGAATTTGCCGAATTCCTGGAACGTTGGGGAGTTCGCCATGACATGTCTACGCCCCACAACCCACAGTCCAATGGCCACGCCGAGTCTGCTGTCAAGGCAGTCAAACATCTCATCCAGAAGGTGGCCCCCACTGGTAACTTGGACTGTGAGGCGGTCGACAGGGGTCTCCTAGAACTCCGCAACACCCCCAACTATACCGGCCGTTCCCCAGCCCAAACCTTGTATGGTCGTCCTCTACGTTCCTGCGTTCCAGCGCATGCCAAGGCGTTCCAGAAGGAGTGGCAGGCAAGGGCTGAGAGTTGTGATCGCCGGGCGGCAGCCCGACGCCACGACGCCACAGCTCGCTACGACGCCCATGCCAAGCCCCTCGTACCACTGAACCTGGACACGAAAGTTCGACTTCAGGACCCGACGACCAAACGCTGGGACACCGTAGGCATTGTCATGGGTGTTGGCAAGTCCCGTGACTACCTCGTTAAGATGCCCAGCGGCCGGGGGTTGTGGCGTAACCGCCGCCTTCTTCGTCCTGTGCCGCCCTGTCCCGATGATCCGCTGGCTGATGCGGGCCCTCCTGTGGAACCTGACCTGTCTACCCCCCCGCAACCCCGCCGGTCGGACCGTCTAAGGGCCAAGAACGACCAGAAGACCGCTCAAGACACTTCGTGCTATGAGCGTGAAGGGGAGAGGGAGATGTAGGTTAATGATATGATGTGTTCATGTACCAATGTCATCTGTTTCCTTTGTTAAGTACTAACCAGCATCTCACATTCCCGCTCGCCCCCCGCGAGAGTCACTTTGTTAGTCTGTCCCCATACTCGCCTCTGTAGGGACGCACGCTCCACTTGATATCTCTTATTAAAGGACCTAAAGTTATTCTCAAGTCTTTCCATCATCCCCACCCTACGCTACGGACTTGGATAGACAACGCACACACACAAGCACAGACACATGCAGAGGACACTGTTTCCGGCACTAACGCACTCCTGGGCTTTTGAAGACACTGGAGGAGGCGGTGGGGTTAGGTCTGGGCAGAGGGGAACACTGAGTAATTCCGAGCGGCGGGGGATTACTGGGGACACTTTCTGGACACTGGGAACACTGCGAGTAATTCCGGGCGGTCGGGGATTACTGGGGACACTTTCTGGACACTGGGCACATTGCGGGTAATCCCGGGCGGTCGGGGATTACTGGGGACACAATCTGGACACTGGGAGCACTGCAGGTAATCCCGGGCGGTCGGGGATTACTGGGGATAAATAATAGGACAAGGGAACACTGTGGGTAATCCCGGGCGGTAGGGGATTACTAGGGATAAATCCTAGGCACAAGGGAACACTGTGGGTAATCCTGGGCGGTAGGGGATTACTGGGGACAAATCCTGAGCACAGGGGAACACTGTGAGTAATCCTGGGCACAGTCAGAGTAAATCCTTGGCACTAGGAGCACTAAGGGCAATCCTGGGCACTGTCGGAGCTGGCGTAAGCGTAGCTACCAACTCACTCTGGCGCGGGGTGGCGAAGGAAGCACCACTGTGCCAAGGTGTGTGGCTGGCTGAGTCTGGCCAACAGGGAAGATGCCATAGCGTCAGCAGGTGGCAGCTTCACTGTACAGGAGGCAGCGTCACCGGGCTGGAAACGGCGGAACCAGGCATCACAGGAGGCGTCCCAGGAACAGCAGGAGGTGTCCCAGGAACAGCAGGAGGCGTCCCAGGAACAGCAGGAATCGTCCGAGGAACAGCAGGAGGCGTTCCAGGAAGGGCAGGAGGCGTCCCAGGAAGGGCAGGAGCACGGGGAAGCAGTGTGAAGGAACAGTGTGGACAGTGGAGCGGAGGGTGGAGAGAGAGGGTGGAGGAGACCTGGCGGAAATGAGTCAGCAAAAAGTGAGAGAGCGAGGCAGAGGGAGAGAATGAGAGACAGGGCGGGAATGACTCAGAGAGAGAGAGAGAGAGAGAGAGAGAGAGAGAGAGAGAGAGAGAGAGAGATAGGAGGGGGGTGAGAAAGTACGCTGCGCGGCGGCTGCCGGGTAGCGGAGCGCGGGCAGGCGTGGGGGCGGGGCGCAGGGGCGGGAGCGGCGCGCGGGGTAGCTCAGAGGGAGAGGGGGGCGGGGTGTAAACTCCGTCCGGGGTCACCAGTTAAAACCAACACAAGTGACGGTTTCAGCTGGCCGCCCGTTTGCCTCTCTCTTGTAAGAGCTAGTAGTCCACAAACATATCCTGGACGGATACGCCGTGTTTAGTCCCTTAAGGGACTAACTAGCCCGAGAGGTTTTTCCGTTATGTCCCATACCCATAAGGACTTATGGGCGATATTTCCTTCTCTTAAGGCAGTGGTTCTCAAAGTGGGCAGTACCGCCCCCCTGGGGGCGGTGAAACGATCTTGGGGGCGGTGAGGCGAAAGGGGGCGGTAGGGGGGTAGTAGGGTGGCATCAGGAGCAGCTAATATTTAAGTTTGTTTTTACAAAACCTAAATGACATAATACATGTCCTGACAGGTTGTTTTCGTTTATCCTTCTCCATGGACTACCACTTTTCTCACATCGATAAAAGCAGAAAATGATCCTGTGTGCAACACCACACACTCACACCATCGTTACAATAGCTTTATTTTGTTACGGAGTTCGAAGTCGAAGTCATAGATAGGTCCGAATGTCTGCTTGACATTTCTACACAACGCGTACATTACGTGACGCACGCACGCACCAAGTCAGATCAGAGTCAGTGAGAGAGAAAGGAGAGTCACCACCAGACGACAACAAAGGAAACAGCTCAGCTCAGGTTTGTAAGCGCCTTATGGTAATTTCAATCTTGTACTGTTCACAATAAAAAAAAAGATGAATAAAGGTCTGACAGAGTGGCAGCCTATTCACAGGAGGATGCCAAAAGATTTCAATTTGAAAAAAAATAAATGAATAAAATGATAATAATATATATATATATATATATATATATATATATATATATATATATATATATATATATATATATATATATATTAAGTTTGTGTTCGCCTGTGTATGTGAGGGGGCGCTAGGAATCCATCTGTTAGGCAAGGGGGCGTTAGCCTGTAAAAGTTTGAGAACCACTGTCTTAAGGGAACGGAAACGACAGTTACATCTGCCACTCTCTCTCTGTTTATTTGCCAAACAAACTAGCAGGTCACGTGCGCTGCGATACACCCAACAATTTACATTAACAAAATATACATACATATATACATAGAGTGCGTGTATGTTTTCTGTGTGTGTGAAATATGTGTATGTAAAAGAGATACAGCCGATGTATGTGTTTGTTTGTGAAAAGAAGGTGTAGAGTAGAAATAATTGGTGTTTCTAGGTAGAGAAAATAAATGTGTTAAGAGAGTTACCCTTGAAATATGAGAGAACGGTGAGAAGAGAATGGTGGAAGTTGAGGGCACACAAACTAGATTAAGATGCACACTACAATGTTAGGATATAATTTCTTATGATTTGTATATTTTCACGTTCACACACACAACACCGTGAAAACGGTAACTGATGTAAACCGAAAGTCACAATAAACTTCCATGCTTTTTCTTATTTAAGCACCTGTGTCAAATTGAGAAGTGGTGGTGTCAAAATCCGTTCTCACAGCTATGATGGGAACGATGAACATCCATGATATATGTTTGTCTTTATAATTAATATACAGTGCTGTGTATATGCATTTTGTACCATAATATGGCTGATTTTTTTCAACTTATGTAGACTAATATGTAATATTTCCACACACATTAAAGGGTGTAGTAAGGAGAGTTATTATATTGAATAGTTGCAAACCAAGTACTGCAAGCTACCTAACGGCAAGTTGCGGCAGTTGAGTCCGAGTGCATCACGGTTCGGGGACGTCGGTCTCGTAGCATTTGCTTTGAACAAAACTCTGCACGTGTGTCGACAGACCACCTTTGGGAGTGATGTTACGTTTACACCAATAAAAGACACAAAAAAGGCAATACATATTTTACCTGTCTTTCTGGGAAGTCAGTAACGAAACAGTTGGAATCAACACGGCTGGTGAGGCCTAAAATACACTCTATCTATACACTATAACAATTACGATATATATTGGAACTTTTCTTATATCAATTTAAACACCGCTCATCATTATTCTGGCTACCCAGAAATGCAAATCAACGGTAAGAAGCCACAATATTTATATTATAGTTTTGTGCTAAATTTGCCCGACAAATTTTATGTGAAATAAAATCAATCAATCTATTATTTAGGTGTGAAAAATTGAGACTCGTCACGTTTTGGGGAATTAAATCAGTTTGTGGATTTTCTTATTTATTGATTATTGCAAGATATACTGAAATCTTTAACATTATAGTGTTTGAAAATATTAATGAGAGACTGGTGCCACTGGTGCCATTTGCAACCACAGGAGGCTAGAGAGGCACACAGTCTCCTGGCAGTGGAATAATGCCATCTGTCCTACCTTCTGTGGACTCCCACGCTTGTCATTCACATTTAACAAGTCATGCTCTTCTCCCTACTTTTTTTTCTGGTGTATTCAAAATGACTAGTTTCTTCAATCTTTCCATTGAGATTGAAAAATGAAGGTTTAATATAAAGAGACTTACTGTACATTTTGTTTTTCTATAGTGCTCGAATTCTGTCTAATTCATTCATTCAAAATATTTTCTATAAAATATCTTATCTTTTTTCCTTCAGTGTCATCATCATACACTACTGAATACTTCATCACGTGATGGGCACTGCCTGATTTAACT
Organism: Callinectes sapidus; assembly: GCA_020233015.1. Taxonomy (NCBI): domain Eukaryota; kingdom Metazoa; phylum Arthropoda; class Malacostraca; order Decapoda; family Portunidae; genus Callinectes; species Callinectes sapidus. The sequence goes on from CM035223.1 coordinate 4,067,329, forward strand.
TGTTAGTACTTATATGTGTCCTTGATATGGTTGGCGAGGAACAGAAGCGCCTGAAAGGTCTGCTCACCAGATGGTATGATATCAGACTCAGGACTTATCATGAATTCAGCCAGTTCAAATGTGAAAGCGAACTTTACGCCGGCCACGCCCTTAACCCAGTCTTGTGTGCCTCCCGGTTTACATGCCCCTGCACGCGAGAAAGAGAATCAAAGACATTTTAAGGAAGATCTATGAAAGATTCCATTAAATTATTCCAATGAAAGAGAGTTAAAGTAAGTAAACCTACCTATGATGTCGCAGAGGACACCGACAGTGTAATTTTTGCCATAGACAGCTGTTAGGGCACTGGCCGCTTTCTTGGCAAGGCTGTCCTGTGGAAAGAGAAAATCAATAATCAATCAGTCATGGGATGAATAGGCTGTAGGGTGTGTCGCGCCGTCTACACTCAGGGGTCATTCTCTTCTCATACTAAGTAACACACAGTAAGAGGCATCGACTTGCCACAGACATGAGTTCTGTGTCTGTCCCTTTCGCTTCCTCCATGTTGCGTCATCCCTTTAAGAGACAACCTGATAAGCAAAACCAACTTCCGGGTAACGTGCCACACGCCCACAAAGGCGCTAGTTGGCTTTAACAGACAATGCTGGTAATCGGCATCAAATCAGTTTCATGGTGCAATCACTAATTTGACACATAGTCATACTACCGGCATTCCATGATCCTGCAAAGGCATTTAGCACCAAAGACACAAACTCATCTCTACAGGTCGGTCTTTATTGTCCATGTCTCACGATCATAGAGTAAAACAGAGATCATTATCGATCCGAATCTTTGTCCGTCTGCACAGATAAGGATAATGTCAAATATTTGTGTTGAGCGACTCCATAACGCCGTAGAACACGCCAATCCACTGTATGACTTTCTGGCTCGACCGACAATCATTACGCACTACACTACCACGAAATGTGAAATTTTCCAAGATCTCAATGTCCTCGCCACACAAATGAACAGACTATACTATTTCATCCAATATCTAAGCTTTCAAACGCTTGAACCTTGGTCTTGCACCAAAAAACCCGAAGGTAGGTCCAATCAGTTTTCCTGTATTGGCCCTTTTAATTAAACTTTATATCAACGAAACAAGGTTAGGAAATAAGACGCTGGTTAGCGGGAGGAGCGATCAAGCCCACCCCACAGGTGCTCAAGGGCCGTAAACATAGACAAAATAAACACGTCGTGCACTTGATGGATATTGCTTATACATGCATGTAAATGTATCCCCATATATCCATAAAAATTGAGTGATAAATTATTATTTATGCTGTTTGCATAGAAAATAAAAAAAATTGTACTTTTAACTCGAAATTTGCTCTTACATCATTTCATACTGTGACTGAATATTTTTCCTCAGCACATCACCACACCTTAAGAGGTAAGACAAATTTCGAGACAAAAATCGAACAATGTTTGTTAATACAGTCTCAGGTACTCGATTTCACGTGGGGTGATTAGAATAAAATGGGAAGGAACGCGCAGGTAGAGGAAAATGAGACAGAAGAATGATTTTAACATGGATGTAACAAAGTCGAAAGGAGGAATATGTTCACAAGAGAACTCACCATCTCCTTCCAGTCGTCAGGTAAAATGTTGGTGTAGCCAAAAGGATACGTTATCATATTCCCAGACGAGTGGAACGACAAGAACATTTTAATCGTGCTACCAAACCTCAGGATCTGGTCCCGCACCACTCTATTTTCCACTTCGGAGAAAGGCTCTGGCCCGGCATAAATATCTCGGCAAGGATTTCTTTCACCACTTTTACCGCCACCCTCTGTGGAACATCAAAGAAAACAGAATGTTGTTAGAAAGAATATTGATGAGTGTGGAGTCGTAATACTGTACCTGTTGATGTCTTCCTGACATGCAATCCGGCTGAGAAAGAATTAGAATAGTAACTCTGAAAGATTAGGGCACAGCAGTTATGATATCTGTAGTATTGATCTACGGTACAGATTGCATGGGCGTTAAACAGGTGTGAAGAGAGGCATATGAAAAAGGCATAAAATGAAACACACCCACACACACACACACACACACACGAGAGAGAGAGAGAGAGAGAGAGAGAGAGAGAGAGAGAGAGAGAGAGAGAGAGAGAGAGAGAGAGAGAATAATAATTCTTTGTTTCTGGGGAATAATCATTAGTTTCGTATTCACTATGCTTCAAAACAATAGAAAAAAGGTCTCAGTGATTCGAATTGATTGTTGTTAGCAGATAAGTTCTATTGGAATAAGAATATTACTATTTTTAACCCTATATGGACATCTGAGACAGATCTTTTTTTTTTTTTCTGCTGCTTTATTTGATATTTTCTATTACTCAATATATTGTAATGTTGTTAGGAGTTTCGAGAAATTTCTGGGATGGGTTGGAAAATGATACGAGATTGTAGAATGTTCTCGAGGATGGGAGGAGCGTGCTATGACCTCATCAGAAAATTGGCCTTGACAAAGTCCAGCGCCGAGCTGCTCATTTCCAGACTGAAAGAGTGGGACTTGCTGGACGACAGCGTTCGAGTAACCTCCCAGAGGAAGCTGCGTTGCGACTTCTCAGTGTTCTTCACTCTTACGGCCTGTTTCTTAAACATTCGGGAAACAAGCCTCCGAACCGTCCTCCGAAAGATCGGGCACCGAATCCCGAAGGGGCCATGCGGATTTCTTGAACACCCAGCCGCACCCGAAAGTTGGGGAGGTGTTGCCGTGAGTGTTGGCAGCTCTGATGTCGTACGGTTAGCAAGCTTGATCGGTGATAAACAATATGATGTTACCAATCAAACAGCAAATTCCAATAGTTAACAGTAATACAAATTACGTGTAGGTTTTTTTTTTTTATAGGTTAGGTTTGGTTTGGCTTAGCTTGGCTAGGCATGGCTTGGCTTTGTTTGGCTCGGCTTGGCTTAGTTTGGTTTGGTTTGATTTGGTTAGGTTGGGTTTGGTGGGAGAATATGGTTTTCTGATGGGGAGACGAAATTTGGTGATAAATAATAAATCATGTTTTTTTAACTACACCACCAAATTTCATCACCACATCACCAAACACACCTACATTTCACACCTACATCACCAAATTTCGTCTCCCCACCAGATAACCCCGCATTCTCACTCACCATTTACCAGGCTTGTTAGGAGGAGGGGATTATGATGTACTTATAAAAACTTACCAAAAAAAAAAAAAAAAAAATTGTGAGACGGGAAACAACTGAAATTTTACCAGAATAACAAGCATGGCACGGTAAGAGTATATGCCTACCCTAGCCAAACACCATTGGTAAACATAACCACAAAATTCAATAATCCTCCTTCAGCAAATGAAATTATTAATTGGGATTTGGAAGTCAGGGTATGTAAATCAGATAAGTGAAATGAGTTTTTTTTTTGGGGGGGTTCCCAGTCTGCCAGTGTTTACCTTTCGTTCCTATACCTTTCTCATGGTAAAGAACTTTATTACATCTTGTTTTATAACAAATAAGCACAATATACATGCTATGGTGGATGTTCCAGAGAGGTAGGAAGGTGTAGCCAGCGTTGCGAGGACGAAATACATCTCCTAGTAGATAGATGCTTTCGGGAGGTGTCTGGCTCCCGAACAGTTCTCGCCCGAAACCTTTCGTTTCGGAGGGCTACCTTCCGAAAGTTTCGGGCGGGAGCGCGTTTAAGAAATCCACTCTTCGGGATTCGGGTTACTGTTTAGTAACCCGAATGTTTATAAAACCGGCCGTTAGAGATGGGTTGTGCTACTGCCATGACATCAAAGGACTCTTTGACACTGAGAATTCCCTGCAACATCTCTGACTGGTGGCTCTTCATCGACAGTTCATCTAAAAGCCTGAAGGCTGTTTTACTGCACGACCCAAATCAGTGGCCCTCGATTCCTTTGGCTCATTCAGTGCACATGAAAGAAGAGTACCAGAACGTCAAAATCCTGCTGAGTGCACTGAAGTACAACCAATTCAACTGGAAGGTCATTGGTGATTTCAAAATCGTTGCCGTCTTGATGGGGCTTCAGGGAGGCCTCACCAAATTTCATTGTTATCTAAGCCTCTGGGATAGCCGAAATACGTCCCTTCATTACGAGAAAAGGACCTGGCCCCTCAGGACCGGCTATGAGGTTGGGGCCCATAACGTGAAACAAGAGCCGCTGGTGGAGCCAAGGAAAGTGCTCATGCCACCCCTACAAATCATCAATATGGCCTCATTAAGCAGTTTGTTAAACAACTGGATCCAGAGGGTGAGGCCTTGAATCACATCCAGAAGCTCTTCCCGAAGTTGTCGGAGGCGAAGATCAAGGCAGGAGTATTTGTGGGCCCCCAGGTGAGGCGACTTATTGAGTACGACAGGTTTCCTGAGAAGCTTTCTGAGGTTGAGCTGACAGCTTGAACAAGCTTTGTTTCTCTAGTCAAAGGTTTCCTCGGAAACCACAAGGCAGAGATCTACAGAGAAATCGTTGGCGAATTTGTGGATACGTACCGAAGAATGTGCTGCCGGATGTCACTGAAGCTACAGGTACTACACGCCCACCTTGATGTGTTCAAAGAAAACATGGGAGGCTACTCAGAAGAACAAGTGAAAGATTTCACCAGGATATAAGGTCTTTCAAGGAGCACTACAAGGGACAGTACAATTAAAGTATGATGGGGATGATATCTGGAACCTTTTGCGTGAAAGTGAACTGGAATACAATCGCCAATCTCGTAGACGAACTTCATTTTGATTAAACTATAACACTAGAATTTTTGCCTCAATTCTGTATCAAAGCTCCGGATCAATACTCTTTATCAACGCTCTGCATCACCGCACTATATCGCTGTCTGTGCATTAACACATTATGATACATAATTATTCCCTGCTCGTTCCGTTATTTTCATGTTAATTTTTATAGATGGGACCTAAAGAACATAATTTCTCATCACTGATTTATCTAAATAGTCGTGTTAACATCAATTAAAATTATAATCAACAGGATTCACTTAATTTATAAGCAGATAGTCTGAAAACCCCATGAATTAATAAGCAAAAATGGCAGAAAATCAATCAATTGACCTCGTGAACTCAAAACTGAAATCTGAACTTGGTGACTGCTGATTTTTACTTATTTATAAACCTAAAAAATCATAGAATAACAGTTTTAACTCAAGGACAAACTTTGTGTTACACGGTGTAATGATATCTTTATAGGCTTGTGTACAATAGTTAATAAGGACTGATTATGTTCAAAAACAATATAATGTAATATCCATGCCTAGGTCTGTTGATCCTAAGCTATTTTACAGACCTGTAATATATATATATATATATATATATATATATATATATATATATATATATATATATATATATATATATATATATATATATATATATATATATCATTTTACTCAGCGCTGTCGAACATTGTACTAGTTTAGACAATCGAGACGAAAATAATCAATGAAAGCATTACCAAAGACACCCTACAGTAACCCTGTTAGTAAATAAATATTCCTACACATACATGATACATAGTTCCATATATACATACATACATATATACAAACATACAAACAAACATACATACATACATACATACATACATACATATATATGCATACATATTTACATTGTATACATACAGCTACATATGCATACATTCATACATAAGCCCATATATACGTACATATATACACACATACACATACACATACATACACATATATACATATACACACATATACATAAACACACACATGTACATATATACGTATACACACATATACATACACACACACACACACACACACACACACACACACACACACACACACACACACACACACAAATATATAATATTATATA
>CM035223.1:4073317-4090681 GCA_020233015.1 Callinectes sapidus
CACACACACACACACACACACACACACATACACATATACCCACATATACATACATATACATATACATACATATACATATACACACATACATATACATATCTGTACATATACATACATATACACATATATATATACATACACATATACACATCCACACATACATATACATACATATACATATACACATATACTTACGTGCATATTTGTATCGACATATACATACACACGCACATACACACACTGCATATGTATTGCATATTGTATTGTACATGTAAATCACTCAACCAGCCATTCAAGCATCAGTAAATCCATCCATATGTATTCATACATACTTATATAATAACATACATTAATGCAACTTAACTTAAATCCAGGATATAATGACATAGTCATATTTCAATTTTCAAAACCTGGTGAAGTGACCTTTAGACCATTAATGATATCACAAATTTCTTTTTCGGAAGTTGGTTTCAGGAAAAAAGAAAAATATAGTGGTTCAGGTAAAATAAGTTTCAAAGGAATCAGAAGGGGGCCCAATCTCTGCGATATTACTAAAATGATTGTTAAATTCCTTTGCTATATCTTTATTGTTCGACATGATTTTATCATGAAAATTTATAGAAGTAGGTAAATGTGCACATATTTTGTCCATTAAATGATTTACCGTTTCACAAGTTTTTTTTTACTATCTGCTGATTGCTTTCTAAGTTTTGTTTTATAATGATTATCTTTAGCAGCCTTAATTATAGTAGTTAATGCGTTTCTGTATCTTTTAAATTGTGTTCCATGCGTTAATGGCCATTTGGCATACAGTTCCTGATGTTTGTTTCTGTTTTTTTTTTTTTTTATGGACTAGATTATTCCAGGAGTTATGTAAGGTTTCCCGTAATTTTTTCTTTAATCGAGAACGATTTCATAGGAAAATGATGATCATATGATTTCCTAAATCTTTCTATATATGCATTGTAAATACTGTTTATCCATTCCATATTAAATAATTCTACATCCCAATGGTATTTCTTTAAGTCTTCTTTGAAGTTGTTGAATGTTGTCGCAATTATACACTCTCTTCTTTATGTTAATAAATCTATTATAATTTTCAACATATGAAGAAAATAAACTAATGACAGGAAAATAATCAGTGATGCATGTAAACAATATATTACTTTTAATAAAATTTTCCATATCGTTGGACCAAATGTGATCAATTATAGTAGATGTAAAAATGACTCTTATCAGTTTGCTTATGGTTTGAAACAAATATTATATGAGTGGAATAAGTATCAACATTATCATTGCTATGCAGTACGTTGATGTTGAAATCACCCGTGATATAACATTATCGTTTGTTTCTGTTCAGAATATTTAAAATTTCTTCCATAGAATAAAAAAAGGCACTCATTGCTGAGTTGGGAGGTCTAAACGCTGTGCCTACAATGAACTTCACAGGTTTGACAATTTCTATAAACATCGACTCAATGTGTGGTAACTGTAACGAAACATTGACAAGTTTTACACCTTGATATCTATTATGAAGGTAGTTGGCTAATCCTTCACCTTGAGTATATCTGTTGGAAAAGTATGCAAGATAAGACTTGGGTTAAAATCAAATGAATTGAGTGATTGATAAAATAAAGATTCAAAGTGTTGGGGAATACTACTAATATTGAAGAAAATAATTTTAGACTATCTTTAGGATATGATTTTGTTTCTTCACTATTAAATATATAATTACTGTTAGTTAACGGAAGACTAGGTTCGCTTAAATTAACACCATTATTACTGTGTTGATCTATTCCAGTACAGCTGTAAATCAATGTATTCAAGACACTAAAAAGACATTGATGATTGTCATCGTTGAAAAGGTCTTTGAACTCAATATCATTCACATTATGATATGATAAAAATTTATTCAAGTTTATATGAGCCATTTATATACTTCGTTCCTTTACTTGATATATTTAACTATACAACTCATCTTTACTAGAAAGAGAGAGAGAGAGAGAGAGAGAGAGAGAGAGAGAGAGAGAGAGAGAGAGAGAGAGAGAGAGAGAGAGAGAGAGAGAGAGAAACAGATAGACAGACAGACAGACAGAGATTAATGATAGCTTGGTAAAGATTATTACATCATCGGCAAAAGCAAGGTCTGTAACCTCAGTGTTGCCAACAGATACTCCATAATGACTTTCGTCTGAAACTGCCTAGTACCATTAAATGCAAATGTTTAAAAGTGATAGAGCAAGCACACACCCCTGCCCCACTCTCGCATTCACCGGAAAGAAGCTGGACATGCCCCCTCCACACTTTACAGCACTCACAATCCCAGAGTATACGCCAGTTTTATATATATATATATATATATATATATATATATAATATATATATATATATATATATATATATATATATATATATATATATATATATATATATATATATATATATATATATATATATATATATATTCCTTGTATGAATCCGACGGAGACGCAAAAGATCCCAAATTTCTATGCATTAATTCAAACGTCTTCTTCAGATTGACATAGGCTGCAAGCATCCCTTGTCGAAACTCACATAGGCACTCCACCGGTACGCGGAGTGCAAGGATCCTGTTAGTTGTTGTCTTATCAGACGTGAACCCAGACTTCTTTTTTTATGTAGAAGGGAGGCGGCCAATGGCAACAAAATAAAACAAAAAAGCCCACTGTAGTGCCGGTCCATGGAAAGTTTAGATTCATGAGCGTAAAGATTGAGATAAGTGTCTTGATACCTCTCTCTTGAAACATTTCAAATCATAGGCAGGTGGAAATACAGAAGCAGGGAGAGAGTTCCAGAGTTTACCAGAGAAAGGGATGAAAGACTAAGAAGGTTAACTCTTGCATTAGAGAGGTGAATAGAATAGGGGTGAGAGGAAGAAGCAAGTCTTGTGCAGCGAGGCCGCGGGAGCAGGCATACAGTTAGCGTGATCAGAAGAGCAGTTAGCATGAAAATAATGGTAAAAGAGAGCAAGAGAGGCAACATTGCGGCGTTGAGAAAGAGGCTGAAGACAGTCAGTCAGAGGAGGGAAGTTGATAAGACGAAAAGCTTTTGATTCCACCCTGTTCAATGAGCTGTATGAGTGGAGCCTCCCCAAACATGTGAAGCATACTCCACACATGGACGGATGAGGCCCCTATATAGAGTTAGCAGTTGGGGAGGTGAGTAAAACTGGCGGAGACGACTCAGAACACCTAACTTCATAGAAGCTGTTTCAGCTAGAGAGGAGATGTGAAACTTCCAGTTTAGATTGCAAGTAAAGGATAGACCGAGAATATTTAGTGTAGGAGAAGGGGACAGTTGAGTGTCAATGAAGAACAGGAGATAGTTATTTGGAAGGTTGTGTCGAGTTGATAGGTAGAGGAATTGAGTTTTTGAGGCATTGAACAACACTAAGTTTGCTTTGCCCCAATCAGAAATTTTAGAGAGATCAGAAGTTAGCGTTATGAGGCTTCCCTCCTTGAGCTGTGTAGTTCCTGAAGGGTTGGTCGTCTATGGAAAGACGTGGAAAAGTGCAAGGTGGTATCATCAGCATAGGAGTGGATAGGGCAAGAAGTTTGGTTTAGAAGATCATTGATAAATAATAGGAAGAGAGTGGGTGATAGGACAGACCGTTGAGGAATACTACTGTTAAGAGATTTAGGGGAAGAACAGTGACCGTCTACCACAGCAGCAATAGAACGATCAGAAAGGAAACTTGAGATGAAGTGGCAGAGAGAGGGATAGAAGCCGTAGGAGGGTACTTTGGAAATTAAAGCTTTATGCCAGACTCTGTCAAAAGCTTTTGATATGTGTGGGGTTACAGCAAAAGTTTCACCAAAATCTCTAAAAGAGGATGACCAAGACTCAGTAAGGAAAGCCAGAAGATCACCTTGTCGGAAACCATAATGGCGATCAGATAGAAGATTGTGATGTGATAGATGTTTAAGAATCTTGTTGAGAATAGATTCAAAAATTTAGATAAGAAGATTAAAGCAATAGGACAGTAGTTTGAAGGATTAGAACGGTCAATCTTTTTAGGAACAGGCTGAATGTAGGTAAACTTCCAGCAAGAAGGAAAGGTAGATGTAAATAGACAGAGCTGACTGATTTTGATTAGGCAAGGTGCAAGCACGGATTCTCAGTTTCGGAAAACAATAGGAGGGACCCCATCAGGTTCATAAGCCTTCCGAGGGTTTAGGCCAGCGAAGGCATGGAAAACATCAATACAAAGGATTTTTATGGGTAGCATGAAGTAGTCAGAGGGGGGAGGAGAAGGAGAACCAAGCCCGGAATCGTCCAAGGTAGAGTTTGAGCAAAGAGTTCAGCTTTAGAGATAGATGAGATGGCATTGGTGCCATCAGGTTGAGGTAAAGGAGGGAAAGATGAAGAAGTAAAGTTATTAGAGATGTTTTTGCTAGATGCCGGAATTCTCGGTGGAGTTATATCTTCAAAGATTTTGACACTTTCTATGAATGAAGGAGTTTTTGGCAGGTTGAAGAACAGACATGGCATGAGACTAGGGTGATGGAAGGCTCAAGTACCTTTTATGGGCCATCTCTCTATCATGGATAGCACGAGAGCAAGCTGTGTTGAACCAGGGTTTGGAAGGTTTAGGTCGAGAAGAAGAATGAGGAATGCACGCCTCCATGCCAGACACCTCTGCTATGCGATCAGCAGACAGAGACGGGGCTCTGTCACGGAAGCAGTAACCATTCCAAGGAAAATCAGCATAATACCTCCTCAGGTCTCCCCAACTAGCAGAGGCAAAACGCCAAAGGTACTTCCGCTTTAGAGGATCCTGAGGAGGGATTGGAGAGATAGGACAAGATAGAGATATAAGATCATGATCGGAGAAACCCAACGGAGAAGAAAGAGTGACAGCATAGGCAGGATTAGAGGTTAGGGAAAGGTCAAGAGTGTTAGTTGTATCTCCAAGACGGTCAGGAATACGAGTAGGGTGTTGCACCAGTTGCTCTAGGTCATGTAGGATAGCAAAGTTATAGGCAAGTTCCCCAGGATGGTCAGTCAAGAGAGAGGAAAGCCAAAGCTGGTGGTGAACATTGAAGTCTCCAAGAATGGATATCTCCGCAAAAAGAAAGAGAGTCAGAATGTGCTCCACTTTTGAAGTTAAGTAGTCAAAGAATTGTATATAGTCAGAGGAGTTAAGTGAGAGATATACAGCATGGAAAAATTTTGTTAGAGAGTGACTTTGAAATTGAAGCCAGATGGTAGAAAACTCAGAAGATTCAAGAGTGTGGGCACGAGAACAAGTTAGTCGTTGCGGACATAGACGCAACATCCAGCTTTGGAACGAAAATGAGGATAGAGATAGCAGGAGGGAACAGAAAAAGGGGTTACTGTCAGTTGCCTCAGACACCTGTGTTTCAGTGAGGAAAAGAAGATGAGGTTTCGTGGAGAAGAGGTGGTGTTATACAGATTGAAAATTAGATCGAAGACCGCGAATGTTGCAGAAGTTGATAGAAAAAAATTTTGAGGGGGGGTTTCAAGACACTTAGGATCGATATCAGAAGAGCAGCTCGACCTGGGGACATTTATGGTCCCCTCCCCTGAAGGAGACTCCGAGGCTGGTGTAGGAGTCGCCATAATTAGTTAAAATTTTGAGTGAAGGATGTGTGTGTAACTAGGTGCGTGTATTATTATTATTTTTTTTTTTAGGAGGAAGAGGTTGTCTTTAGAGGGCAGGCTGTGACTACCCCTTTGTGTTATGAGACACAAAGGAAAACGTTCAGTGAGGTCACAACTGGTTTTGATGATATGCTCATAGCACCTTCTGATCCAATGCTTTAGACCTCCACGGGAGTAATTATTGTTTCGGCAGGTGTCTACTGCCTCCTCCTGACTTTTCAGATCTCTAGTGTTTCAGCAGATGACTACGGATCCATATCAGTAGCAAATGGGCAAGCACCTTGCCTAGTACATTTAGCAGTGTCAAACCCCGTTAGCTGTTGCAGTCCTGCCGGTCCACTCTCCCCTTTCAGATAGGGACGAATAACCTATTTTCCAGTCAGAAGGAATGTTACTTGAATGCCCTACAGAACTCAAGACAGCATGCAACCCACGGATCATGGCCTCACCCCCAGGTCTGAGAAGCTCCGTACTGATATTGCAGATGCCAGCTGCCTTTTCACCTCTCAACTTTCTCACAGCGTCTTTGACATCAGCAATAGAGGGTACAATTTTGTCATTGAGTGAATCAGCATCCACTGTCTTTCACTCTGCAGTTTGGGGCTGTCTGCTTGGAGGATTCACCGTAAACAGCTGCTCAAAGTACTCACCCCATCGAGCTATCTGCCTATCTGCATCCTATGAGGCAATCATCTGCTGTTCAGATAGCGTTCACCTGAGACGTAGAATTGGAGCAGAGTTACTTCAGACCTCGATAGACAGATCTGAGGTCATTAGCATTTGAATGACACTTGACATCCTCAGTGAGACCCCTGACATGTCACTGGTGTTGAGGATAAGGTAAGCAGAACAGTAGCTGTTGAATTAATAAAGCGAAGAAGATAATGATGATGATGATTAGGACTAAAACACTGGATGGAAGTAATAGCGATCACATTTTAATCCGAAAACATTATATTATCAAACAGACCAGAAACCTTTGCTATAGAAGAGCGAAAGGCTGAAAGAACTTGAGAGCAGTAGCTTAAGGTTACTGCAGGATTGTGCTCCCAGCATTCACAAAGAGGCTAATCCTGGGACACTTACCCATCCAGTGGTAACCCCAATTCCTGTTCAAGTCAACACCAATACATCGTGGGTCTTCCCTTAATTCTCCTAATTCTTCTGGCACTGAGCGAGTCTTACGCCATATTCGATCTCGATGCCGACTCTATAATCAAGATTAGATTCAAGTTAGTGATCTTTGTATTATGAATTACACACACACACACACACACACACACACACACACACACACACACACACACACACACACACACACACACATCTTGGTATGCTTTCCTTAAATGAAATTGTTTTGGGGGAGTTTTGGGGGGAGTGGGTAATAATGCGAGACTTCACAGACGAATAGGCCACTGAACCAAGCCATATGTCCACGTAATCAATTAGAAAACTGACTCTATTAATGCTGTGAAGCTTAAATGTAAAATCACTGCGACTCAAGTAAATTTCTTATTTTTTATCAAATTTATCTTTTCTATTTTCTTTTTTTTTTTTCTTCATTCACTTTTTTCCGCACGAAAAAGATTCAGGATTATTTAAAATATTGAAGATGAAAATTCTATTTTACCATTTTTGTCATGTTAATACACATGCACAGAGGCTCAAACCCTATCAACAGTCCTAGGGTAGGAAAGGCATACACTCAAGATAACGGTTCAAATCCAAAGTCCTTCGTTTAGAGGCACCTACTTATCCCTGACAGACCAAGGAAACGTGAAATAAAGGCCGAGAAATTCAAATGGATGCAGTTAGAAAAAAATCTCAGTGATTTATGATACAGGAACGATGCACCAGATATCTGTAGGGTTAAACTTGGGTAATCGCCGACAGCCTGCGGTGAAATGACCTCATCTTTCTTTTTATCACATTGAGTATTTGATTTTTACACAAAGCTGAGCCGATGTTGAAAAAAAAATAGTAGTCATGGAACCCACAATAGGTCACTCAAGTCCTTCGCCGGTTGAGAAGTCACAAAAACATTTCGGTTCAGAGTTGATTCAAGCTCCACCGTAACTATCAGCTATTTTCCTAGTATACAAGTGGGCATGTCTAAGGTACATCATCACGTCACGTCAGAATATTTTCCCGATAAACAAATGGGAGTGTCAACACTACCCTGTTACATCACACACGTAATATCATCAGAAACATTTCGAAGTGATGTAAAAGTGCTCTGACGTAACTGACTCCTAAATGGTAATGTTCTTCGTCATTTCTTAACAAACAATTTAACCTAATTATAGACATTGTGAACTAATGATGAAAAGATGAACTACAAACTCCCAACATTTTATAAGAATTCAGTATTCATCTTTACAGAGAGCCCAGTATTCACTTCAATAGAGAGTTAAATTAGTCTGGTGTCCAGTTTAGTAGAGACTTTTATTCACCTTTCTAATGAAACTAGCATTCACTTTTGTAGAGAGCTTAGCATTAATTTTTGTTGTGAATCCAGTATTCACTTTTGTTGACTTTAATATTCACCTTTGTAGTGAGCCCAGTATTCACTTTTGTAGAATCTAGTATTCACATTTATAGAGACTCCAGTATTCACTTTTGTAAAGAGCTGTTTCTCCATGTAGGAGGAAAAAACTGGCCAAAGGCAAAAGAAATGCTTGAACAAAATGGCCCACTGATTCACCAAAGTCACCGAAGTCACCGATGAGGGTTGAGGGAAAGTTGGCCAAAAACATTGCATAAATGAGTTCAGTTCATAAGCAGATGCAAATACAGAAGTAGGCAGGGAATTAGAAAGAGATGAATCATCGAGAGTACTGGCTAAATCTTGTGTTAGAGAGATGGACACAATAGAGAAGGAAAAGGAAGGTCCTGTGCATCGAGGGCGTCGGAGGAGGGAAGGCACGCAGCAAGATCAGAAGAACATTTGGCTTCAAAATAGTGGTAGAAGATAGCAAGTGATGCAATATTGCGACAATGAGAAAGGGGATGAAGACAGTAAGAGAAGAGTTGATAAGACAAAAAGCTTTAGATTCCATCATATCTAGGAGAGCAGTATAAGTGGAATCTTCCCAATTCCCCAACTCCCCTTACATGTAAAGAATACTCCACACAGGGGCCGAAAAGGGCACGTACATAGTAAAGAGTTGTGGAAACTTAGGAGAAACGACTCAGAATGTCCAACCTCATATAAACTGTGGAAGGGACAGAAATTTTGGTACAGAAGATTGTTGGTGAATAATAAGTAGTAATAAGAAGCGAGTGAGAGACAGGATAAAACCCTGTATATTAACAATGTAAATAGAAGCCTTCTATCACCTGAATCTCGTGCGATTTACCTTCCCAGAATCATGCCAAGTCTATTCTTGAATTTGTCAGACATTTTTTCATTAGTAGAAAATGTCAAGAACTTTTAGTATCGAAATCCCCTCGTGATTTCTGTCATCTTGCAGAATCAATCATCAATTACTGGGGACTTACAGCGGGAGGGACGCGTCGTCTAACTTACCCTATGGCACCGCTCCTTGCGGTCATGTCTCGCGAGTCTCCATGCTGGTTCCCTTTCCATACCCAGCATGAAACATCGGCTTGCTATAGCCATGAGTTCTGAAGGTGCCCCCTTGGCTTCCTCATACTGGAGCGTCCCCTTTCTAAGACACCCTGATAAGCTTCCAGATAGTGTGCCACATGCTCATATAGCCGCAGTTGGCCTGGCAGACTATGCTTGTAATCAGCCTCAAATCAGTCTCACGAAGCAATCGCTGATTTTTTTTTTTTTTTTTTTTTTTTTTTTTTTTTTTTTTTTTTTTTTTTTTTTTTTTTTTTACTTATACAATGTGGGCCTTTTCATGGAAATTTTTTGGGGTAAAGGAAACCACCTAATAAAGACCTTTCTGAAAGCCCACCCATTAGAAACCGTTACCTGGAGTGGATGCCCAGTCTCGCCACAGACCATACCCAGGATTCGAACAAAAGCGCTCAGAGATTCCAAGGCCCCCTGAGTGTACGCGTTTCTATTGATATGATTTAAAACAAATCCCATGCCACAACCAGAACGTCCAGCGACTCAGCAATAATAGCTAGATCATCTGTAAATCCAGGTCTGTAATATCAGTATTGCCAGCAGATGCTCCACAATGACTTTGGTCTACAACTCAGCCTAATTCCCAATCCATACAGGTATTGAAAAATAATGGAGCAAGCACACTTTGCTGTCTCACTCCCATATTGACAGGAGAGAAGCTGAAATACGCCTCTTCCACACTTTACAGCACTCACAGTCCCAGACTACAGGCCAGTTAATAGACCAATAATTCTTCTAGGAATTCCTATGAAGGTGCAGAAGATCCCAGAGTGCCTCTCGATGCACTGAATCAAACGCCTTCTTGAAACTGACATAGGCTGCAAGCATCCCTTGTTGAAGCTCACCTTGGCGTTCCACCAGTACGCAAAGGACCGGTCAGTTGTTAACTTACTGGGCGTGAACCCGGACTATTCAGGTCTATTGCATTTCACCAGGTGGCTGCGGATCCACATCAGCATCAAATGGGGAAGCATCTTGCCTGGTACGCTCAGCAGTGTTATACCACAGTAGTTGTTGCAGACCTAACGGCCCCTTTTTCTCCTACCAGATAGGGATGGCCTATCCTTTTCTTCCAGTCAGACAGAATGGTACTTGAATGCCATACAGCAGTCAAGACAGCATGCAACCCACGAATCATGGCCTCACCTCCAGCTTTCAGCAGCTCCCAACCGAGGTTACAGATACCAGCTTCCTTTCCACCACTCAACTTTGCAATAGGCTCTTTGATATTATCAATGGTGGTTTCAGTTTCCTCAACGGGTGGATCACCATCCAGCTGCTGTAACTCTGCAGTTTACAGTTGTCCGCTTGCTGCTGAAAAAATATTCAGTCATACCAGGTTGGAGGTCATTAGAATTCAAATATCACTTGACATCCTCAGCGAAACCCTTGACATACTTCTTGTCTCTCCTCAGGAAAGCTCTACTTCTACGGGACAAAGCCTTGTACTGATCGCAGTCCCCAGCAAGTATGGCAGCGCGGGTCTCCTCAATACTGCCTAATGTCTCTACCGAAGCGAAGCCATTCTTGAACTCGGGCGCTTGCCAATGAATTTACATGGCGGCTTCAAGAGTTTCACGAAAGTTTCCCATTTTACCGGATCCTCAAGGGCGTCGAACACTTCAAACTGATAAAAAAAAAACTGTCTCGATATAGTCTTAGGCACATGTCCAGTCGTTCAGTTTCTCTAGGTGAAATAAAGTGTGGTCACATCATGGAAGCTTTCTAGACTTAGCATGAAACTTGAGTATAGCAAAAACATGTTGGCAATCAGTCACAAAGAAGTCGGCACTCCAAAAAACATCTCCAATAAATTTAGTTCTTCCTCTTTCCTTCCTTTATTTCATTATGATTACACTACTGCAATCACATCTGTCTCTGAAAGCTGAAGTCTTCTCTCAAACCTTTGCTAATATCTTTATCTTGAGTGATTCTGAACTTCTTCCTCCCTCTCCTCCTCTCTCTAACTATTTCACACATTTGGTTAAAATTCTCTAAAATGATATTTTTTATGCTCTCGCTGGCCTAAACCCTCTGAAGGCTTATAGACCAGATGGGATTTCTCCGATTATTCTCAAAAACTGCACTTCAGTGTTTGCACCTTGCCTGGCCAAATTCTTTCAAGTCTGTCTATCGACTTCTGCCTTTCATTATTGCTGGAAGTTTACTTACATTAACCCTGTTCCTAAAAAGGGTGACCGTTCTAATCTCTTAAACTATCGACCAGTTGCTTCAATGTACTGCTTGTCTAGAGTTTTTGAAAATATTTTCAATAGGTGAATTCACTTCACAATTATCCATCTGATTGTCAGTATGGCTTCCGTCAAAGTCGCTCTACTGGTGATCTTCTGACTTTTCTCTGTGAGACTTAGTCGTCCTCTTTTAGAAATCTTGATTAAACTTTTGTTGTTGCCTTAGATATATCAAAGACTTTTGAGCTCAAAGCTGCCCTCATATGGTTTACATACTTCCCTTTACATCTTCATTTTCTTCTCTGAGCGTTCTATTGCTGCTATGGTAGACAGCCACTGATTTTCTCCTAGAATTATTAACAGTGGTGTCCCTCAGGGTTCTTTAATATCACCCACTATCTTTCTTGCCCTGTCCATCCTTACATTGATGATAACACCCTACACTTTTCCATCTCTTTCCATAGACAACCAACCCTTCCGGAAGTTAACAGATTACGCAAGGACGCCACAGAACCCCTTACTTTTGATCTCTCTAAAATTTCCAATTGAGGCAGTGTAAACTTAGTAATGTTCAATGCTTCAAAAACTCAAGTTCTCCATCTATCAAGTCAAAACAACCTTTCAAACAACTATCCCCTCTTCTTCAATGACCCCGAACTTTTCCCTTGTTCTACAGTGAATATCCTAAGTCTCTCCTTTACTTATAAACTTCACATCTCATCTCTTGCTATAACCGTTTCTATGATGTTAGGCGTTGTGAGGCGTCTCCGCCTGTTTTTCTCATCACCCAACTGCTAACTCTGTACAAGGGCCTTATCCGTCTATGTATGGAGTATTCTTCGCATGTATTGGGGGTTCCATTCACACAGCCTTATTAGACAGGGTAGGATCAAAAGCTATTATGTCTTATCATGTTTTTTCCTCTGACTTCAGCCTGACTCCACCAGGATATTGAATCACTTGCTATTTTCTATAGCTATTTTCATGCTAATTGCTCTATTGATTTTGCTAACCGCATGAATCCACTTTTCCAGCGGCCTCTCCGCACATGACTTTCTTCTTCTTCCTCTCATCTATATTCTGTCCAACTCCCTAATGCAAGAGTTATTTTCAGCTTCCTATGAGAAAGTGGTTTCAAGATTTGTGGGCTTTTAACTTTTGTTGCTGTTTGCCAGCTTCCCTTATTTACACAAAAAAGGGGAAAGGTGGATTGGATATCAAATCTTTGTGCCTGACTCTACCCTTAGCCTTTGATATGCTTAACATAACAGCAAAGATTTCACCAAAATCCATAAAAGATGATGACCAAGACTCAGCAAGCAAGTCAGAATATCATCAGTAGATCGGCACTGACAGATATCACACTAGTGATTAGATAGACAATTGTGAAGTGATAGATAATTAAAATTCTTCCTATTGAGAACAGGTAAAAAAAAATTAGGTACCCAGGTGATACTTTAAGGGATGTCACCCTTTCTAGGAAAAGGCTGGATTTAGGCAAACTTCTAGTAAAAAGGAAAGAAAAAAGTCGATAGACAAAAATAAAAATAAAAAATTCAAGCGAGGTTTGAGAACAATAAAATGGACCACATTAGTTCCAAAAGCGTTTGAAAGATTTAGTCCAGCAAAAACACGGAAATCATCACTGTGGAGAATTTCAATCGTTAGCATGAAATAGTAAAAGGGGCGAGAGACGAAGAAACAACCACAGAATTATACAATATAGTGTTTCACGCAAGGGTTTGGAAAACAGGTACAGTTTTAGAAATAGATCCCATTGGGACAAAATAAAGTAGGGAAAAATTAAAGAAAGTAATTGGAGATGCCTAAAGTCTATATATATTTTGACATTTTTTTTTTTATTAATTGATGAGTTATTGGATAACAGACTAAGCATGATTTGGGGCAGAAATGTAAAGCGTATGAATAGTTTTTGGCAAAGGTTTGAGAGAAGAGTTCAGCTTTAGAAACAGATGTCATGATAGTGGCGCCATGAGGAGGAAATAAAGAAGGGAAAGATGAAGAAGTAAAGTTATGGGAAAAGTTTTTGGTATGATGCAAGAAGTCTTGTGGAAATTTGGATATCAAAAGTTTTTTTGACATTTTCTATTAATGATGGAGTTTTTGGCAAGCTGGAGAACATGATTCCGGGCAGAAAATAAAGAGCACGACATTTAGGTGATGGAAGGCTCAAGTACCTTTAGTGAGCAATCTCTTCCTCATGTATAACACAATAACAGGCTTTGTTAAACCAAGATTTGGAGGGTTTAGGTAAAGAGAAAAAAAATAGGAATGAAAGCCTCCATGTCAGACTCTACCACCTCTGTTTTGCGCTCAGCACATAGAGATGGGTAATTCTGAAGAAAATTACGATAAATCCTCTTCAGGTTCTCCTCAACTGGCATAGGCAAAACGCCAGAAGCACCTCAGCTTACGGACATAATGAGGAGGGATTAGAGAAATAAGATAAGAGGTGGATATGAGTTTGTGATTGGAGAAGGCCAATAGAAAAAAAAGGGGGGGGGAACAACATAGGCAGAAGAATTAAAGGAAAAAAACAGTGAAGAATGTTTGTATCTCCATGACGCTGAAGAATATGAATAAGGTTGCAAAACTGAAATGTAATTCACCAGGATGGTAAGTTAATGGAGAAGAAAGCTTGTGGTAACCATTGAAGTCTCTAAGAACGAAGATCTCTGAGGAAGAAAAGATAAATATGTTGCACTTTTGAAGTTAGATAATAAAACTTATTTATTCAGAAGAATTAGGTGGGAGGTACACAGAACTGATGAATTTAGTTATAGCAAGTCCAGTATTCATCCTTCATTTTTTGCAGGAAGTCCATTTCTTTACGTAGAGATCAGTATTTTCTTATGTAGAGAGCTCAGTATTTACCTGTGTACGTGTAGAGTATGGTAATAATTTTTGTAAAAAGTTCAATATTCTACATAAAGAATCCAATATTCATCTTCATGCGGTTTTTTTTTATTTCATGTGTGAATAATATTTGTTTCTACAACTGACTTATTCCTCTTCTAGGAAAAAATGCAATAAATTATTTAAACCTGTTTTTTTTTTTTTTTTTTTTTTTTTTTCTACCAGGCACCAAGTTTAGATACTTTAACTTCAAGCGGGAGCTGAATAAAGCTGTTTACAGGACGGTGTCATGATAAAACATGATAAATGGTAAAAATACATGGTAAGTATGTGGTAAGGTTGACAGGGCACTAACGTGATGTGATTATAATTTTACAGTTTAGTCAAATGTAACAAAGGCAGAAGATATACATTTTGGAAGCGTAAGACAACTCATGCATTGCCCGCAAGCATAACTCACGATCGGGTCCATCTGAGTGAATTCATAGCCATCGGGGTTGGTGATTGGCATAACATAAAAGTTCACTTGGGACAGCAAATCTTCATACTCAGTGTTGTTGGTGACAAGCTTGTTGATCATGTAGGTGACAGTGGCGGGAGCGATCCACTCACGAGCGTGACTACCTTAAAGAAAGAGTGAGCTCTGCGTAAAGGAGAAGTGCAATTTACAATAATAAAGACAGGACCACCTGTTGCATTCCTTGCGATCATTTAGCGTCACTGCCAAGCTAACTGCTTTTCTTTTTCTTCCTAATTGCATGCCTTCCATCTTTAGCGTCCCCGCTGCACATGATATTCTAATTCTGCCTACCTGTTTTCCGTTCATCTTTCTAATGCAACAGTCAATTACTTCTTCCATTTTTCATCCCCTTTTCAAGCAAACTTCAGAACTCCCTGCTTCAATTCAATTTTGGATAACCCATTTATTTTCACCTTGAGGGACTGAACCTTTATTTTGTTTTATCTACTTTATTCATAATGTTTGTCCTAGTTCAGGGGTCTCACATAAAAAAATCTATTGTGCTTACCTGTCTCAATGAAGACGCCTGGTTTGTCTGCACCACCTGTGCCCACTATTAACAGCTTTATGGAACGGCCCTCGTAAGATTTTCCCACTTCCTCCAGAGTGCATAGGTCAGGATAGTCTTTAGCCAGGGAGGTAAGCCACTTGGTGATCTGAGAAAAGAAATGGGTAGGAAATGCAGGCTGAGGGAAGAAACGGGCAGATGCTTGAGGAGTGAGAAAAGAAAAAGGCAGAAGATGAAGGCTAATAGAAGGAACTGAGAGAGGAGATGAAAGTTGAAGAAAGACACAGACAGGTTGTGGATGCATTGCTTGTGAGGACTATGTGCAGGGGGTCATGCAAAAATTTCGGGATTGGAGGCATAGAGACTACCTAGTGATGGATAAGGAGTATGGTAGCTGTATTTGTTGTGGTCATTTGGCGGGAAACACAAGCATGCACCCGGAGTTGTGGCGGTTGTGTCGCCGGTTTCTGAATTTTGCCACGTTTAATCAGGTATGTCATCCAGATCATACTGTGGAATGAATTATGAGATGGGAGTGATTCGTTTTGACTGTTTTGGCAGGAGTTTCTGGTGTTTAAGGTGACTGGCCGGGCAGGTAAGAGTCGTTGTAGCCAATGTGGTCATTCCAATATACTCGTTTGCCAGCTAGCCTCCTCAGAAGCTCTCGGAATGGCTCCATGACAGGTGTTGCAGCAAGAAACGGTGCCAGTTGATTGACTATGCCGTGCCAGGATATGATATCAAATCAGACGTGGGTTGGTAGTGCTCCCATCTCAAGTGGAAAACAACAGACTCAGCTGTCCTGTGGCAAAACTTGAATTTTTCTGGCTTCAAGGTGATCTCAGCTTTGGCACATGTGTCTAGGGACTCATATACATGCCAGAACGCATCCTCCACACAGGAATCATAGAGGAAGGTGTCATCCACGCACTTATACTTACGTGGTATATCCTGAATGGTATCATCGAAGCGCCTGGTACACGCATCAGATGCTGAGCAATGTCCCATGGGTATCCTTCTGTACCTGAACCAGCCCCAGGGCGTTATGAATGTGGTCAGCCGCACACCACACTTCGCGCAAGACGAGTGATTGTAGGGTCAGGCGGCCGCCGCACAGTGAGCTCACTCCGCCTGCTCCTCGTCGTCAACGGACACAGTACCCGCCGCCGCGCTGCCAGACACGACACCACTCACCAGAGTCGCGAACTGCTGTCTAATGGGTGAAACACTTTTCACGTAACTTTTCTACACTGGTGAAGACAGCATATCCTTGGAACACCTCCTTCTTCAACACTGGGTCACTGAGGCCGACAACAAGCTTCCTTAGTAGCATGTAGTCTGAGGGGTCCTCTTCACACATGGGATACATGAAATCACACTCAACAGTTTCTGCAGAACACCGCTGGAAATAGTTCTTCATGGGCTCCAGCTCCCCGTGGGAAGCAGGGAAGAGCCGGCGATGTTTGAACGTCGCTTGCCAGCAGGTGTGAAGAGTCTTGGTCTTGAGCCAGCCATAATGATGTTTACAAGTCGTCTAAGGGATTTTAACAAAATAGCCTCAACATTTCAGGATTCAAAGTTCTCCTGGACTTAGCTATAAGAGAATCAGATTTTATCTTTAACAATGAATTATATCAAAAATTTGACAGGTGGCAATGGGCTCCCCATTGGGTCCTACCTTCGCAAATATGTTATAATGAAATTACTAAATTAATTACCCTAAAGAATATAAGCCCATATTTTATAAAAAATATGTCGAGGATTGTTTCTTTACTTTCAAAGATACATGTCATATAAAAAAAATTCCAGGATTATATAAACTCACGGCACACACACACACACACACACACACACACACACACACACACACACACACACACAACACACACAACACACACACACACACACACACACACACATATATATACACACACATACACACACACACACACACACACACACACACACACAGATATAATATATATATATATATATATAT
>CM035223.1:4090781-4112029 GCA_020233015.1 Callinectes sapidus
ATATATATATATATATATATATATATATATAAAATTCTTTTTTTTTTTTTTTTCTTTTTAAGAAGGGGAGGCTGGCTAAGGGGAAAGATGTGATAATAAACAAATAATAAAAAAAAGCCGTCAAATTTCCCAGGTCCCTTACGGGTTCACAAGACCTACCGGTCTTGAAACCTTCCTCTTTGATAAAGTCATTTTCAATGATGGTTTGTAGCTACGATTTATGAGGGTGCTGATTCACAAAAAATTCCAGTAATTGTTTTAATATTTGTCGTTTTCAGTAAAGACACCCGTAAGTCAAACAAACTCAAAGTCATACGGAAGCAAACGTGCTTAGAGCATGATGGGGTCAGTAGGCTGAAGGTGGATATGGTAGGACTCTTTGAGACAAGGAGGCCTGGTACTCACAAGACCAGTAGCAAGGGTTTTACTTACTACTGGTCCAGCATGACCAATGATCACAATGTCAGCAGACAGCAGCCGTCCATTGTAAATGTTACTCCGGTTGATTAGCATACAATGCGACAATGGATAAAGCATAGTCAAACTTCATGTCTGTTGTTGCAGTTTATGCTACTACCGAGGTGTGTAAAACTAAAGGGAAAGAGAGGTTCTACGCAAAACTCAACTATATACTGTACCAGTGTCCCTGTCGAGATGCATTTATCGTTTTAAATTACTTTAATGCTGTCACTGGCACTGAGAGATGTGTTGGCCCTCATGGCTCTGGAGTAACAATAGCTCTTTCCTTCTGAATTTTGCAAGATTGAGAATTGCAGGTTCATTGTAACAGAGACCGGTGCTTCACCTCTGGACTTGGTAGTGTAGTGCATAACGATGGTGGGTCGAGCCAGGAAGTTGTACGGTGGATTGTCTTCGCCCAACGCTTTATGGACTCGCTCAACACGTTTTTTTTTTTTTTTTTTTTTTTTTTTCCATTGTCAGTACCTGTGCAAACGGACGAAGATTCAGATCTTCAAGTCGCTATGATGCCTGTCCTACCCTATGGTTGTGAGGCATGGACACTTCACACTGATCTAAACAAGTAAATTGATGTCTTTGGTACTAGATGCCTTCGTAGGATCATGGGGTACTACTGGTATGACTTTTAATCAAGAAAGCGATTGCTCTGTGAAACTATTTACCAGCATAATCTGTCAACGCCAACTGCAGCTATATGGGTATGTGGCACACTACTCGGACGCCGATCCTACTTATCAGGTTGTCTCCGAAAGGGATAACCCTATATGTTGGAGGCCAAGGGGTCATCTACAAAACTCATGGCTGCTGTAAGTCAATGCCTCTTGCTGGGAGGTATTTGATACGGGAGCCTGCATGGAGACTCACGAGGCGTGACCGCCACCAGTGACGTCATGTGGTATGGGAGACCACTTCTATAAACGAACATTTCAGATGCCTTTCACATAGATCATAAGCTCTGAACCCCTGTAGAATGTGCTGCCATGAAAAATATTGTAGAGATTATATTATTTTTTTATTTTATCTTTTTTAACATGTTACTGTGACTGTCTACACATTACATATCAAGTCTATTCTTCACAATCATCTTGGGGCCAGTAGCCTATCGTTACCTTCACAGTGGCGATTCATCACATAAAAATAGAAATTTGTGGTACATGGTATTTAAGCACAACACATACAGAGTAAAAACAAGTAACACCGCCTACGTTCCATCAAAACCAACGTACTAGGATCGACGACTCGGCAGTGGTGCAGCGACAGGGTTTTTTCTACTTTTGCACGCCCGTTCCTCTTTTGCTCGCACACACAGGATGCAAAAACTACATTGCTGGAACTGTGAATCTTACAGTTGTATAAAATTATATTTGTATTTTTCATAGGCTACTGACATTAAACTGAAGGGTAATAACATGTATAAGTAAGAAGAAAAAATTAAGGAAAAAAAAAATCTGGTTATATTGAATGTTATATATAATATCAAGCTTAAGTAAGTGCTGCAGTTCCGCATTTACTATACATGAGCTGCTACTAGTGATTTTCTAGGATGTTTGAGATATATAAGCAGTTAGGGAGTTTCAACGCTAACCAGACAATATTGTTAAGAATTGAGAGTACTGGTTAACTCTTGCGTTAGACAGTTGGACAGGATGAGGGTGAGAGAAAGAAGAAAAACTTGTCCTGCAAAACTGCAGGGAAGAGGGGAGGCATATAGTTAGCACACATATATGGTTCTGTGACGCGAAAACAGTAATCATTTTTGGAAAAATCAGCATAATACCTTCTCAGGTCTCCCCAACAGACAGAAACAAAACACCAAAGTTACCTCGCTTTGGTGGATCCTGAAGAGGGATTGGAGAAATAAGGTAAAATACAGATATGAGATTGTGATCGCAAGAGCCCAGCTGAGAAAATAGGGCAACAGAATAAACAGAGAGATTCAAGTTAAGGAAAAGGTCAAGACGGTCAGGAATATGATGAATCTGTTGCACCAGTTGCTCTAGGCCATGGAGGATAGCAACGTTGAAGGCTAGTTCATTAGGATAATCAGTGAAGGAAAATGAAAGCTAAACCTCATGGTGAATATTAAAATCTCCAAGGGTAGAGATCTCACCGAAGGGATAGAAAAGTTAAATAGTCAAAATATTTTTATAGACCGAGGAGTTGAAGGAAAGGTAGACAGCACAAATAAGTTTAATTAACGATTGGAAAAACTCTTAAGATTAAAGAGGCTGGAGAGGAGAGAAAATCAAGTAATTGCACACATAGAAGCAACATCTAACTTTGGAACAAAAAATGGTCATAGAAAAAGCAGGTGGGAATTAAGAAAAAGAAAAAGGGGGGGGAGCTACTGTCTGTTGCCTGAGACACCTGTTTCGGTAAGGAATAGAAGATGAGGTTTAGAAGAGAGGTGGTGTTCTACACATTGAAAATTAGATCTAAGACATCGGATGTTGTAGAAGTTGATGAAGAAAATTGAGGGAAGTGTCAAGATATTTATAGTCGATACCGGAAGAACCGTCCAATCTGGGAATATTTATGGTACACTCCTGAGAAAGACCCCTAGGCTAGTATTAAAGGCGCCATTTTTCTTTATTTTATCTGTTATGTGTGTGTGTGTGTGTGTGTGTGTGTGTGTGTTGTCACGGACGTGGTACTCGCATTTTATTTTATTTGTGTACATATTTTTTCCCCTTTGTGCTTTGTTTAGTTCAGCCTCGTGGTAGTTGGCGCCAAGAGTGACCGCAGGTCAAAAATGGGGCGTTAATGGGTCAGTGGGGGGGGAGGAGAGGTCAGCCGCACCTCTCTCTCACCACTCCTTAATATGTTACCATTTGAAGGTCACTTTATTTCTCATTTTTATGTACATTTGATGTTTTAATTTAAGTTTGTTTGTTTTTTTGACTGACTATATGAAGGGCAGAAGTGGGCAGAACTTGTTCTCCGTTCGGACATTGTGTACGTCTCCGGAGTCGCCCTAGAGAGGAGGGAAAACTTATGATTCCCATTGCTATGTAAGTTACATAACAAATTGTTTCTATTTTGTACAATAGGGAATTTTTATTATTTTTTCATATTTGTATTACATAGAGTTAGGGCATTTTTACCTTTTTGGCCTGTAACTCTTTTACCTCTCAGTTTTCCATCTTGGAATTTGGAGAGGATATCATGTGTTATACTGCCTCCATTTAAATACCACTATGGAACCAATATTTGATTAGTTAGGCAGTGTTTCCTTTGTGTTGTGGTGTAACCACGTGGGTAGACGACCACGGAGGTCAGCGCAGGGCTCGGGGCAATATAAGCCGCCGAGCAGGGGACCACCCTGCAGTATCCTTCAGATGTCAGGCGAAAAAAAAATGCACAGCAACAACAAAACTCCACCACACACACAACACAAACAAACCATTCCTACGCCAAAGCCGCCACTCCCTCCACCCCTACGCCCACAGCCCCACCTCCACCTCCAACGCAAAACACCACCACTACCACTACCACAGACAAGCAATTCCTAACAGATTTCATTATTAAATATTCCATCGAAATTTCTGGCGGCGACCTCCAAAAACAGGCCGAGGTAATGAACACTCTTCTTCTGCAAAATAACTGCCCGACGATTTCATTTCCACCAAATTTCTTCCAACAACACCAACAACACTTCCAGAAAACACATGAACAACACAAACAAACCCAAGAAAACACCAACACAGCCAAAACCTCCACACTTCCTCCTGTCCACAACTCACCTGTGAGCGTGGCCAGCAGCGACGATGAAACCACCGGTGACCTCGTCATCGATGACGACACAACCACCGGTGAGGAAGCAGCCTCTGGGGAAACACAGCCCCTTATCCCCTGTTCCTCTCCCACTAAATCCAACACCACAGTAACCACACTCCATGGCTCAACAGTAGTTAAGCGACATTTATTGCCAAACCCAGAAACTCCACACCAACGACAAACACGCAACACTAGCAAGAAAACAGTTAAAATATGATCACACTTGTACAATTAAACTGTCGCGGCTACTGGAATAACAGACACCTTATTTCAGAAGCCATACGCTCTATCGATCCAGACATTGTTCTCCTCAACCACACAGGTCTACCCCCTAAACCCATAAAACTGTACGGATACAACACCAGATACACAACAGGAACTCTCCATGATGGCGTAGCTATCATGGTAAAAAACACTCTAAGACACACACACATAACAGATTGGCCCTCAGCTCACTTTCTGGCAACAAAGATACACACCCAACATGGACCCCTTCTTGTTGCCACGACATACTGTAGACCTAACACTGGGCTCCCCCTCACAAGTCTTAACACCCTTTTCAATCACACTAACATACCAGTCTATATCTTGGCTGACCTCAATGCTCAACACACAGCCTTCAGGCACAACAACAGCAACAGACACGGACAGGAACTCCTACAACTAACACAACTAAAACGTCTCCGTTTCCTTGGACCAGATTTTCCAACCTGCTTCACTCACAATGGAACAGGAAGACCAGACCTCATCCTCTCTAACCGACAGACCTTACCCTTCCACCACCATATCTCCCATGGCCCGCTTTGCGGCTCAGACCACCTTCCAGTTATCCTAAAGATATCCTCCAACCCAATATCAATCCCTTCCCCACCCACCCCTGACTACCACTTGACAAACTGGGACGACTTCAAAAACACACTTACAAACATGCACCGACCAGTACATCTCGACGGGAAAGACTACACAGAAATAGACAATGCCCTCGAGCGACTACAAGACGACATACTCACAGCAGCCGACAGACACACACCAAAACGACAACACAAAATACACATAGACTTCAGACCCTCTATACGTACACAACGACTACTAACCTGCTACAGAACACGTTTCCTGACAAACATGAACAACAACTTACCAATTTTCCGAGACTTACACATTCTTCGCAGACACATTATTAACAGTGTTCAAGACGATCACAACGCCCACTGGAAAAGTCTAGTCTCCCGTCTACACGGAACCCGCTGCCGCAATCCCACTCAGTTCTGGCGGATGATCCACAGACTGAGGGGATGCCAGCGGGAGAGCTTTGACTACCTTGCAGTGGACGGAGTGCGCATCACTGACCCAGCACAGGTGACTGACGTCTTTCGACAGCACTGGACTGACACCTTTCAGACCCACCCTCTTCCCCAACACGAGCCCAGTGTCACACACATAAACTACATCACAGAACACATACAGCAAAACCATGAAGACGTAACACCACACAACAACATTCAACTAACACGCCTGGACCCACACCAATACCTTATTTCACCCATTGAGGAGGAGGATGTCTCGAGGTTGCTCAGGCACACCCCACGACGCGCCCCAGGCCCATCAGGCATAAACTGGCATATGGTCAGGAACTTACCCCCCGAGACCATATGTAACCTGACAAAGATCTTCAATGCTTCACTTGCTTCCGGGTACTTTCCAAAATTTTTCAAAAAATCTAACATCACTCTTATCCCCAAACCCGGAAAAGACCCACACCTCCCAGAAAGCTACCGCCCCATAAGCTTGTTGGAAGTTCTCGGCAAGACCTTTGAAAGAGCTATTAACCAGCGGTTGAGGGCACACCTCGACAGCGAGTTCGGGTTTCGCAGTGGCGCTTCGACCGAGGATGCCCTCAACAGCATAATAGCCTATCTAAATTCTAATAAACTGTAAACCAAAACAGCCCTGGTGACAAAAGACATTAAAAAGCTTTCGACACTGTCTTAAATACAAAATTCGTACAAACTTCAACCTCCCCCCCATTATTCAAAAACTTTTATGCAACTTCCTGGACGACAGACAGGCCAGGATTCGCCACCAGGGCACACTATCGGCACCCTTTGCCCCTCAGGCAGGTGTCCCACAAGGTTCGGTACTCTCCCCAACCCTCTACAACATGTACACAGCCGACCTGCCTTCCCCACTTCACAATGACTCGTTAACAATTCAGTACGCAGATGATGTAACACAATTGGCCCGCGCCAGAATGTTAGATCATCTGACAGACAAAATTCAACGAGAACTGACAAGAACAAGCTTATGGGAGCTACAGTGGCGTATAATTTCAAACCCAGAAAAATCTAAGGTGACATACTTCAACAAAAAGTCTGCCGCACCCCGGCAGATATCACTGTACCCAAACTTTCCAAACCCCGTCCCCATACCAATAAGCAATACAAACAAAGTTCTTGGCCTCACCATTGACAAGCACCTTAGATTTAACATACACATCAACCAAAAAGCAGCCATAGCATCTCGGGCCCTGAGCAACCTGGAGAGATTCCGCGACAGCAACACAAAAACAAAACTACACCTCTACAAAGCTTTCATTCTTCCACTACTAACTTACTGTCCCCTTGCCCTGTCTCTCTCTGCTCCTACTAACCTCCTTAAGCTTCAGAGAATCCAGAACCGAGCCATTCGTTTCGCCCTTGGGACGAAGTGGTTGGACTTCAGGACCTCTCTTTCCACCCATGAGGAGGCCAATATCCCCCCTATTAACATAACCCTCCACAACAGAACCCAAAACAACTAACCCTATTCCACGTCAAACACCCACACACCTACAACCTAATTAACAACCTGCCCCGACCTTACCGCCACCTTCCTCACACCAACCTCCTTGACCCCCCAGACGAGCCCCCTGACCCTGTCTTCAGATAATGGACTCCTCCCTTCTTTCCATACTTTCCGTCTCCCTTTCCCTCCTTTTCTACCCAGCACCCGTACCACTCAAGGTGTCTGAGTGGCATCACCGTCGCTAACCCAATCGGGGGACAGACCCGTGTGTCAACGCGTAGTGGTTTTTTCATATTTTTTGTCTTATGGCTTTGTACTCATATTTTTGTTTTTATATATTATTTTTCTGTCTCGCAGCCTAGGTACTAAGTGGGCACCAAGAGAACTCGGCACCCTGTTCCTGGATCGGGGGTGCGACAAACAACACCCACATTCTCATACCGTACTCCCATCTGAGATAGTGCGCCCGCGTGTCAACACCCAGTGGTTTTTGTTCGTTTTTTGTCTTATGGCTTTGTACTCATATTTTTGTTTTTATAGATTATTTTTCTGTCTCGCAGCCTGGGTCTTAAGGGGGCACCAGACACTTTCCAAAGGGGGGGGTCAGCACTACCACATCCCTTCCAACTGTCGACACGGCCATGGGGCCCACGGGCGTCGGCATGACGTTCCGTTAGAGGCACCCCCCCGCTGTCTGTCAAGGAGCGGCCAGTACTGATGGTGGGGCGGGGCTCTGGAAGCACGTGCAGAGATTCCCATTCATCCCCCCCACAGAGGTAGTTGGGTGTGGTCAGGGCTAGACAGGAACACATCCGCACTCCTCCCAGCTGTCGGCATGGCCATGGGGCCCGCGGGCGCCGATTTGGCGTTCCACTCGAGGTACCCCCCCATGTCTGTCAAGGAGAAGCCAGGACTGATGACGGGGCGGGACTCTGGAAGCAACCATGCAGAGAACCCCACTCACACCCCCCACAGAGGTAGTTGGGTGCGGCGAGTGTCAAGTGTGCTTAGCCACATCCTGTCGTCACTCTATTCATTTTTACAGCCATCATCATACCCCCTATACAAATAACCCTCAATCACCCATCATCACGTCTCCCTTCTAATCACATCGTGGAGCGATCTTTCTTCCCTCCCAACAGGTTACTACCACAGGAACCAGCGCTGCACCACCATCAACAGCAGAAGACACGGGCGGAAGGAAGAGATCACCGCCATCATCCTCACACCTCTAATAACAACTCCATTCCACACTATCACCAAAACCTTTTACTAACAAAGTGGTTCGGACACCACGTAAAGCCGTAGGTCCCTCCGCTATACGGAGTACTTTCTTCAAACTTGTCCCTCTTTCTCTAAAAAATAATAAAATACATCAAAAAAACACTGTCCACTTTCACTGTCTTTCCTCTCCAATTTTCTTCCCTCCTTCACTCCTTCGTTGCTCGTGATGCGCTGATAGAGAGAGAGGGGCACGCGAATGTGTGGTGGCGGTTTTACGCTTTTTGTGCTCGGTGTGGGGGGGTCTGCTTGGCTCCCGCTTTCTGGTCGCTGTCTCCCTTGCTACGACGGCCCGAAAACAATTACACATAAAAGATGAGCAGTAGCCTACATTTCCAAACAACATACACCACATTACCTTGCACCTGGGTCAAGCCCCAGCGACTTTACTCTTCTACTAAAATTCCCTTCTTTTCACCCCTCTATTCTTCCCTC
Source organism: Callinectes sapidus (assembly GCA_020233015.1). Classification (NCBI taxonomy): domain Eukaryota; kingdom Metazoa; phylum Arthropoda; class Malacostraca; order Decapoda; family Portunidae; genus Callinectes; species Callinectes sapidus. Next base: position 4,099,536 of record CM035223.1, read on the forward strand.
TATCCCTACTTCCCCCTCCCCCCCCTTTTCTCTATTTTTCGATTCGATCGATTCGATTCGAGGTCAGTCTCACTCGGTCACTCACTCTTCCACGGGTCCAGGTCTTTGGGGTGAGGTTAGGAGCGCCGCCCAGATATTTTACGTTTTATTGGAGTGATTTTTAAAGAGGTTGCTGCCTCGTTGATCACTATTTTGTCCTTCCCTTTTGTGTGTGTGTTTGCTTTCACAGTACGTTTGTGGGTGGAATTATTCCGCCAATTTTGCTTCGCGCATTTCCTTTTACCCTGGATGGGTTTTCTTAACACTACTGGAGTGTGTAGTGTTTCATTTTTACGTAGCTGTGAAAGAGGGTCGAATCTTTTCACTTTCTTTTATTTTTGTCTCTGGGTGACGTCTCTTCTCCTCTCTCTCATTTGTTTTATGTGTTTTTTTGTGTGATTTATGCGTTTGTGTTTTTGTGGTGTGATTTCATTTTCTGTGTTCACTTGTGTGGTTTTTATTGTGGACCAGTTTTAGAGTTACCTCAATCTCTGTGGTAACAGGGACAAGGTTTATTTAAGCTAGCCAGCTTAGCATTTTTTATTATTATTTTGAGTTTTTTGTGTGTCCCGATATTTTTGTGTTTGTGTGGTGTTTGTGGAGTGGTGTTTGCTCGTAATCCTGCGTTTGTTTTGTTATCTTTTATATTAATCAGTTCAGTGGCCCTTCGGGCAGTCAGATCCGTTGTGAATATTTTGTAAATAAATTGTAAGTAAGTGTACCTACATTTGTTTATTTTGACAAGCACACGCCCAGAACCTGGTTTTTTAAGTTATAATAGTTCACCCCTCTGATACGAGCTGTGAAGACGTATCAAGAAAGGGGCGGTGAGTTTGAGTGGGTGCGTGTGCCTGTGACAGTGTGTGTGTGCATGCGCGCGCGCGTTTAGTTATGTTTAAAAGAGGAAAATTGTCTTTAAAACCCACGCTGCGATTGCCCCCTTGAGGTATGAGACAAAGGGAATTGCTCAATGAGTTCACAAGCAGCTTTAATAGCAAGTTAACAGCACCTCCTGAACTACTCTAGACTAGAACTGGTCAAGATTAGAATCAGTGGAAATTAGACCTCCCTGAGAGTAAATGATCATTTCGGCAGGTCTCTATTACTTTCTCTTAACCCATTTGTGAGAAAGATTTTAAGACAATTATGCCATTATTTTAACTAGCTCTCACGAACCTGCTCCGGGACTAGTATCGAAGTCGACTTTTTAGTTCAGTTTTTGTTGTTGTTGTTGTTGTTGGTGGTGGTGGTGGTGGTGGTTGTTGTTGTTGTTGTTGTTATTGTTCCCCTCGGCCAGATGGTCCCTCATACATAAAAAAGTCTACCTTGTGGTACTGCTTAGATGTAAAACAAGAAATGCATGGATTATATTATAAAACTCTTCTGTGCTTCACATTCATTACATTAAAATATATTAGTTGAAGTTACACAGATATCTAAGGATGGCTTTTTATGAAATAAGAAATTTATTATTAGTATTTTTCTCCATCATTAGCAGGCAAATTAATCATATCTATGACCTTTGAAAAGAATCATGATGAGAAAGTAAAGCGTTTCAGAATACGTTTCACTGTTTTATTTTGTTTTGTTTTATTTTATTTTATTTTATTTGAGAAAGCTCGTTTCCTATCTTTATTGTAATGAAATTTTCATTGCACCATCTTTTGCAATTTATTTTCATAATTTTCTGCATTTTCATTTATGTTATTTTTCGCTTTTCGGGCTATTTAATTTTGTCTCTCTTTTTGCTCGCTACCCTTTAGTTTAATCAAGTATTACCGTTTTGTAGCAGCGCCAGATGATCCCGTCTGTTACAGCACCTTATCTCAATCAGTCACTATTTTTTGGACAACAGCAAGGACAAATCGGTTAAATCTAGGAAAAGAAGCCATCTCAACGAAGGTAACGAAGAGCTTTTGTGTTTGTTACACAAATCATAGAAATATTTTTGATAAAACAAACTTTCTTAGAGAAATGACATGTAGAATTGATACCGTAATTTTAACAGGAATTTGGTTAGGTATGTTAGGAAAATTGTTTAATCCATGAGTCAGAATTTATAGTTATAAATTATTCCATAATGGCTGGGAATACAGGAAAGAATGAGGCATAGTGTTGTAGCTGTACGTTGTAGACAATGCAATGTTCCATTAACACAAAAATCAGAAGTCATTATGGGTAGATATCGAAGAAGACGAAGAATCAGTAGTATTGGGTTTATTGTACAGGTCACCAAATGCCACAAAGGAAATAAACTCTTCACTAAATAAACAAATTAATGGAATAGGCATATACATTCGCTCAAAAAACTATCAGAATTCGTACAGAAATGAACCTGAGTAAACGAAAAATTCTGACACATTGTTCAGAAAACCTGGAAACTATTGGTACTCCTGTGTATCAATGCACCAGCATAGTTTTGTAATTTGTAAATGTATGTTTTCATTATAGCAACTTTCAGTAAAGACATCTAAAACGTAAGATAGAAAGAGAGCCACACTACCAATTATCTGCTGTGCTAAGCCTCTTCTATATAATAAACGGATTTACAGAAGATGCGGATGATCATCTTAGAAGGTAAGGTCACATATGTCTCACTATCAGGGTCAATGTTCGGTCATCGACCAGTCAGTAATGACATTTAAAACGTAAGATAGAAAGGGAGCCACACTTTCAATTATTGTCTGTCTGCTGTGCTAAGCGTCTTCTATATATATATATATATATATATATATATATATATATATATATATATATATATATATATATATATATATATATATATAACGGATTTACAGAAGATGCGGGTGATCGTGTTAGATGGTAAGGTCACATATGTTGCTTTATTAGGGTCAATGTTCGGTCATCCGACATGGATGGGGATACACCCCCCTCTTTCACGAGGTTAGCGTACCCCCCCTCTCCAGTCAGAGTTATCTGCCGACCCAGACATCACTCGTCCTGCAAGTGAAGTGTTATGAGGAGCGTTGGGTATCTCTTACCGTAGTGTAGTCATGGTAGCTTTCCCAGTCCATGACTCGAGGACCTCTTGCGTATAATGAAGTACTCATTTCTATGATCCTATGTCCAATGTCTTTGATGACCTGCTCCACCGTGAGACCCTGGCTCTTCAGGTCTTGGATAACTTTTGGCAGTTCTGAGAGAGTGACCATAACGTCCACGGGCAGACCTAAGGCAGGGAAGAAGAAAGAGACATGTGCTACCAGATGAAGGGACCATCGACAGAGGAAAAGATTGAAGTTCTCTATACCCTCACAATCTTTTTTTTTTTTTTTTTTTATTTCATATAAGACGGGAAAACCGGCCAAGGGCAACGAAAATATTAAGCGAAATTTGATAGTGCAACGCTAATCCCCGGACAGAAACGAGTAAGTTAGTCATAAAAATGAGATAGATATCTTTAAAACTTCCTCTTAAAGGAGTTCAGGTCATACAGAAGTGGGAAAGGGTTTCCAGAATTTACCAGTGAAAAGGATGAATTAATAAAAGTGCTAATTAGCTCTTGCATTAGAAAGGTGGAGAGAATAGGGTTAATAGAAAAAAAAATCTCTTGTGCACCGAACCCGTGGGAGAGGTGACCATAAGGTTAGCGAGATCCAAAGGGTGACATTTTTCATTCTTCAAACTACAGTGCTATATCTTTATTTTTTGTTTTATCTAAACATTTTGAATCAATCCTAAACATCTGTCACTTCACAGTCTTTTATTTTGAACATGTCACTTTACAATCTTCTATCTGGTCGCTACTATAGTTTACATCAAGGTCGCCGTACATTTGATCTGGCTTTCCTTACTTAGTTTTGGTCATCCTCTTTTTAGAGATTATAGTAAAAATGTTTGTTGTTGCTATATACCTATTACAAGCCTTATTAGAATCTGGATGTGCACATACATTTTTATTTCTCTCGAACTAAACCTTCCACACCTCATTTTAACACAGCCAGTTCTTGTGCTATACATGATAAATAACACAACACTTAAGCCTTCCATTTTCTCAATTTTCTGCGCTTTATATTTCTGCCCAGAATCACGCCAAGTCTTTTTTTCCACGACATTTTTTTTTTTTTTATGTAGTAGGGGGACGGTCAAGGGAAACAAAAAATAAAACAAAAAAGCCCACTGTAGTGCCGGTCCATGGAAAGTTCAGATTCATGAGCCTAAAGATTGGGATAAGTGTCTTGATACCCCTCTCTTGAAACCGTTCAAGTCATAGGCAGGTGGAAATACAGAAGCAGGGAGAGAGTTCCAGAGTTTACCAGAGAAAGGGATGGAAGACTGAGAATACTGGTTAACTCTTGCATTAGAGAGATGGACAGAATAGGGGTGAGAGGAAGACGCAAGTCTTGTGCAGCGAGGCTACAGGAGCAGTGGAGGCATGCAGTTAGCAAGATCAGAAGAGCAGTTATCATTAAAAAGGCGGTAAAAGAGAGCAAGAGAGGCAACATTGCGGCGATGAGAAAGAGGCTGAAGACAGCCAGCCAGAGGAGAGGAGTTGATTAGACGAAAGGCTTTTGATTCCACCCTATTCAATAGAGCTGTAGGAGTGGAGCCTTCCCAAACATGTGAAGAATACTCAATATATGGACGGATGAGGCCCCTGTATAGAGTTAGCAGTTGGGGAAGTGAGTAAAACTGGCGGAGACGGCTCAGAACACCTAAATTCATAGAAGCTGTTTCAGCTAGAGAGAAAATGTGAAGTTTCCAGTTTAGATTACTAGTGAAGGGTAGACCGAGAATATTCAGTGTAGGAGAAGGGGACAGTTGAGTGTCATTGAAAAGGATAGCTATTTCGAAAGAATTGAGGATTGAATTGAGTTTTTGAGGCATTGTACAACAGTAAGTTTGCTTTGCCCCAATCAGAAATTTTAAAGAGATCAGAAGTTAGGCGTTCTGACGCTTCTCTGCATGAGCTGTGTACTTCCTGAAGGGTTGTTCGTCTATGGAAAGAAGTGAAAAAGTGCAAGGTGGTATCATCAGCATAGGAATGGATAGGGTAAGAAGTTTGGTTTAGAAGATCATTGATGAATAACAGGAAGAGAGTGGGTGATAGAACAGACTCTTGAGGAACACCACTGTTAATAGATTTAGGGGAAGAACAGTGACCATCTACCACAGCAGCAATAGATTGATCAGAAAGGAAATTTGAAAAGAAGTTGCAGAGAGAAAGATAGAAACGATGGAAGGGTAGTTTGGAAATTAAAGCTTTGTGCCAAACTCTATCAAAAGTTTTTGATACGGCTAGTGCTACAGCAAAAGTTTCACCAAAATCTCTAAAAGTGGATGACCAAGACTCAGTATGGAAAGTCAAAAGATAACCAGTAGAGCGGCCTTGTCGGAAACCATACAAGTGATCAGATGGAAGATGGTGAAGTGAAAGATGTTTAAGAATCTTCTTGTTGAGAATAGATTAAAAAACTTTAGATAAGCAGGAGATTAAAGCAATAGGGTGGTAGTTTGAAGGATTAGAACGGTCATCCTTTTTAAGAATAGGATGAATATAGGCAAACTTCCAGCAAGAAGGAAAGGTAGATGTAGATAGACAGAGTTTTAAGAGTTTGTCTATGCAAGGTGCAAGCACGGAGGCACAGTTTCGGAGAACAATAGTAGGGACCCCATCAGATCCATAAGCCCTCCGAGGGTTTAGACCAGCGAGGGCATGGAAAACATCACTACGAAGAATTTTAATAGGTAGCATGAAGTAGTCAGACGGGGGAGAAGAAGGAGGAATAAGCCTGGAATCGTCCAAGGTAGGGTTTTTAGCAAAGGTTTGAGCAAAGAGTTCAGCTTTAGAGATAGATGAGATGGCATTGATGCCATCAGGTTGAAGTAAAAGAGGGAAAGATAAAGAAGTAAAGTTGTTGGAGATGTTTTTAGCTAGATGCCAGAAGTCTCGAGGGGAGTTAGATCTGGAAAAAATATTGATACTTTCTATGAATGAAGGAATTTTTGGCAGGTTGAAGAACAGACTTGGCATAATTTCAGGCAGAAATATAAAGCAAATGAGACTCAGGTGATGGAAGGCTCAAGTACTTTTTGTGGGCCACCTCTCTATCATGGATAGCACGAGAGTAAGTTGTGTTAAACCAGTGTTTGGAAGGATTAGGTCGAGAAAAAGAATGAAGAATATACCCCTCCATGCCAGACACTATCACCTCTGTTTTGCGCTCAGCACACAGAGACTGGTCTCTGTCACGGAAACAGCAATCATTGCAAGGAAAATCGGTATAAAACCTCCTCAGGTCTCCCCAATTAACAGAGGCAAAACGCCAAAGGCACCCCTGCTTTGGAGGATTCTGAGGAGGGATTTGAGAGATAAGACAAGATACAGATATGATATTGTGTTCGGAGGAACCCAACGGAGAAGACAGGGTGACAGCATAAGCAGTAGGATTAGAAGTTAGGAAAAAGTCAAGAATGTTGAACGTATCTCCAAGACAGTCAGAAATAAGAGTAGGGGGTTGCACCAATTGCTCTATATCAGGAAAGATAGCAAAGCTATGGGCAAGTTCACCAGAATGGTCAGTGAAGGGAGAAGAAAGCCAAAGCAGGTGGTGAACATTGAAGTCTCCTAGAATGGAGATCTCCGCAAAAGGAAAGAGCATCTCTATAGTCAGAGTAGTTAGGTGAGAAATATACGGCACAGAAAAATTTAGTTAGGGAGTGACTCTGAAATCGAAGCCAGATGGTGGAAAACTCAAAAGATTCAAGAGCGTGGGCTCGAGAGCAAGTTAAGTCATTGTGCACTTAGAAGCAACATCCAGCTTTGGAACGAAAATGAGAATAGAGACAGTAGGAAGGAACAGAAAAGGAGTTACTGCCAGTTGCCTCAGACATGTGTGTTTCAGTGAGAAAAAGAAGATAAGGTTTAGTGGAGGAGAGATGGTGTTCTACAGATTGAAAATTAGACTGAAGACCGCGAATATTGCAGAGGTTGATAGAAAAAAATGTGAGGGGGGTGTCAAGAAACTTAAGATCTATATCAGAAGAGCAGTCCGACCTGGGGAATTTTATGGTCCCCTCCCCAAAAGGAGACTCTGAGGCTGGTGTAGGAGTCGCCATATTTAGTGAAAATTTTGAGTGAAGGATGTGTGTGTTGCTAGATGCATGTAGTTTTGTGACGAGGAAAAGGCTGTCTTTAGAGGGCAGGCTGTGACTACCCCCCTTGTGTTATGAGACACAAAGGGAAACGTTCAATGAGGTCACAACTGGTTTTGATGCTAAGCTCACAGCACGCCCTGATCCAGTGCTTTAGACCTGCCAGGGTGTATTTATCGTTTCGGCAGGTGTCTGCTGCCTCCTCCTCTTGACATTCCAAACACTCATTCATAACTAGGAAATTGCAAAACATTTTGAGATCCAATTCCCCTTGAGCTTTCTGGCATATGGCCCCCCCACAAAAAAAAAAAAAAAAAATCAATTAAGGGAGGCATACGCCGAAGGGCACGTTGCCTTACCTACCCTACAACGCCACCCCTGGTGGTCACGCCTCGCGTGTCTCCATACAAGCTCCCTTCCCATACTAGGTGACTGCCAGCAGGAGGCATTGACTTGCCACACCCAAGAGTTCTGTCAGCATCCTCTTGCCCTCCTCTAAGCTGGGTTATCCTTTTCGGAAACAACCCGAGAAGCAGGATTGCCTTCCGGGTAGCGTGCCACATGCCCATATACCCACAGTCGGAGCTGACAGACTATGCTAGTAATAGGTCTCGAATCGGTCTCACGGAACATTTGCTTATTAAACAGTAATACTAGCTATTACTATTAAACTATTACTATACTATTAAACAGTCATACAAGCGGTATCCCATAATCCTGCGAAGGCATCTAGCACCAAAGACAGCAATTCGCCTCTTCAGGTCGGTGTTCAGTGTCCATGTCTCACAACCATAGAATAAGACAGGGATTACCAGCGACTTAAAGATCCGAATCTTTGTCCATCTGCACAGGTATCGACAACGCCAAATACTCGTGTTGAACGAATCCATAACGCCGTGGGCCAGGCCAATCCACCGTGTGACTTCTTGACTCGACCCACCATCGTTATGCACTACACTACCAAGGTATGTGAACTTTTTCAAGATCTCAATGTCCTCACCACACGCATGGACAGACTGTACTGTTTCATCCAGTACGCCTCCAAACTCCTAGACCTTGGTCTTGGCCCTGGAATCCTTAAGTTCCAAGGGCTTCACCTCTTCGTGCAGTGCCTCTAGAGCCATTATAAGAACCTCTAATGATTCGGCAAAGATTGCTGTGTCCTCAGCAAAAACAGAATCTGTAATCTCAGTATTAGCGATAGATGATCCACAATGACTATGTCCTACAACTCTGCCTAGTACCCAGTCCATGCATGTGTTGAGAAGTGATAGAGCAAGCACACAGTCCTGCCTCACACCTGTATTCACAGGGAAGAAGCTGGACACGCCTCCTCCACACTTCACAGCATTCAAAGTCCCGGAGTACAGGCTAGTTAATAGACCAATAATCCATACAGGAATTCCACGGAGACGGAAAAGATCCAGGAGTGTCTCTCGATGCACTAAATCAAACGCCTTCTTGAGATCGACATGGGCTGCAAAAATTTCCTGTCAAAACTCACGTCGGCGCTCCATCAGTACGAGAAGCGCTAGGATATGATCAGTTGATGAATTACTGGGCATGAACCCTGACTGTTCAGATATCTGGTGCTTCAGCAGATGACTGCGGATCCGCATCAGCAGCAAATAGGCAAGCACCTTGCCTGGTACGCGGAGCAGTGTTATTCCACGATAGTTGTTGCCGTCTTGACGGTCCCTTTTCCCCTCCCAGATGGGACGATCAACTCCTTTTTCCAGTCAGGAGGAATGATAACTGAATGCCACACAGCAGTCAAGACAGCATGGAACCCACGGATCATGGCTTCATCCCCAGCTTTGAGCAGCTCTGCATTGATGTTGCAGATGCCAGCTGCCTTTCCACCCCTCAACTTGTTACAGCCTCTTTGACATCGTCAATGGAGGGTGCAGTTTTGTCAAAGGGTGGATTAGCATCCAACATCTGCAACCCTGCAGTCTAGAGCTGTTCGCTTGAAGGATCCATCGTGAATAGCTGCTCAAAGTACTCAGCCCAATGAGCCATCTGCCCATCTGCGTCTGATACGTGGGAATCACCTCCTGTTCAGATAGCACTCACCTGAGAAGTAAACTTGGAGCGGAGTTTCTTTAGAGCTCGATGGGCAGGTCTGAGATCATTAGCATTTAAATGACACGACATCCTCAACAAGACCCCTGACATACATCTCCTTGCCTCTTCTCAGGAGAGTTCTTGTCCTACGTGACAGAGCCCTGTACTGGTCATTGTTCCCAACAAGTCTGACAGCGCGACTCTGCTCAATACTTTACCGAGGTAAAGGCACTCCGTGTCTTCGGGCGTTCCCTAATGCATTCCTTGGCAGCCTCAAGAGTCTCATGTTTGAAGGTATCCCATAGCTCTTCAGGGTACTCAAGGGTGTCGAGCATTCCAAACCGATTGGAGACTGTCACCGCATACTCTTGGGCACATGTCAAATCCTTCAGTCTTTTAAGATGAAACACAGTGTGGTCATATCTTGTAGGGTTTCTGGACTTGACATGAAGCTTGAGTGTAACAACAACAAGCCTGTGATCAGTCGCAAAAATATCTGCACTCTGAAAAACCCTGCAATTCTGGAGGATCTTCCAATAAGTACTAAAAAGGATATGGTCGATCTCCTTCGCTACACCTCCAGCATTGCAATACAAGTTCAGCGGTGCAGCGTTGGTCTCTGATACCAGGAACCTGCAATTCTTAGCCTTCTGTATCTTGCAAAATTCAGAAGGAAAGAGATGTTGTCTCCATCTTCGGCTCACTATGTGTTCGAGTTGTCACGCATCGTTAAATTTTCTTTTCCTTGTAAAATGTACGCACTCCAAAACATACAGTAAACAGGTAGCAAACCAGAGATTAAAATTCTGCACATTTTAGACAATTGTACAGTTACTACTACAATACAGTGATTTCAAGTGTTACTCTCTAAACATACTTCATGGTAACTTATCAGCTTCACGACATGTATCACCTAGGTGCTGCCTCTACTCTGTTGATGTCCCCTTGTAAATACCTTTAAATATTTCAGTACTCTAAATTAAGTTGTATTCGGTAAAATTTTATCATTTTTTTATGTAGAAGGCAGGCGGCCAAGGGCAACAAAAATAAAACAAAAAAGCCCACTGAAGTGCCGGTCCCTGGGAAAGTTCAGATTCGTGAACCAAAAGAATGGGATAATGTGTCTTGATACCTCTCTCTTGAAAGAGTTCAAGTCATAGGCAGGTGGAAGTACAGAAGAAGGGAGAGAGTTCCAGAGTTTACAAGAGAAAGGGATGAAAGACTGAGAATACTGGTTAACCCTTGCATTAGAGAAGTGGACAGAATAGAGGTGAGAGAAGGAGGTAAGTCTTGTGCAACAAGGCCGCGGGAGCAGGGGAGGCATGCAGTTGGCAAAATCAGAAGAACAGTTAGCACGAAAATAGCGGTAAAAGAGAACAAGAGAGGCAATATTGTAGGATAGCAAAGTTATAGGCAAGATCACCAGGATGATCAGTAAAGGGAGAGGAAAGCCAAAGATGGTGGTGAACATTAAAGTCTCAAAGAATGGAGATCTCCGCAAAAGGGAAGAGAGTTAGAATATGCTCCACTTTAGAAGTTAGGTAGTCAATGAATTTTCTATAGTAAGAGGACTTAGGTGAGAGATATACAGCACAGAAAAATTTAGTTAGAGAGTTACTCTGAGGTCAAAACCAGATGGTGGATTCAAGAGCGTGGTCGTGTAATTCACTGCCGCGGTCGCCTGCTGGTCATCCAGCCAGTCTTTTTCCTACGGAGTGAGCTCAGAGATCATAGACCGATCCTCGGGTAGAGCTGAAACATCACACACCGGGACAGCGAGATCACAACCCCTCGTGTTACATCCCGTACCTACTTGCTGCTAAGTGAACAGGAGCTAGATACATATTAAGAGGCTTGCCCATTTGCCTCGCCGCACCCGGGATTTGAACACTGGTCCTCTCAGTTGTGACTCAAGCGTGCTAACCACTACACTATCCGATGTGTGTGTGTGTGTGTGTGTGTGTGTGTGTGTGTGTGTGTGTGTGCGTGTGTGTGTGTGTGTGTGTGTGTGTGTGTGTGTGTGTGTGTTAATGGCGGCGCATCAGCATGGCCAAGGGCACGAAACTACTTTGTGGCTAACTATTCTCCGCAGGTGTGTGTGTGTGTGTGTGTGTGTGTGTGTGTGTGTGTGTGTGTGTGTGTGTGTGTGTGTTAGAAAACTACAATTTCTTGACGACACATGTAAACTTTAGTATATGGTTTGCTACCTGTTAAATGTAAGGGTTCGAATACATGCATTGTACAAGGAAAAGGAATTAGTTAACAACGCTTGGTACCACTCGAGCACATACCGCTTCAGGGACGGAGGGAAGGAGCCAGAGATCCACCAAGACATAAAATTAACTCATCACATGGGTGTTCAGTGTCCATATATCACTACCACTGAGTAAGACAAGAATCACAAGGGACTTGAAAATCTCAATTTTTTTTTCCGTTTTCTGTACAAAATCCTGGCTAAATCCACCACATCTTTATGAACTGCACTACCAAGATAAGTAAAAAAAATTCGAGATCTCAGTGTTCTCGCAACACACATGAACAGACTATACTTTTCATCCAGTAAGCTTCCAAAGACCTAAACCTTGGTCTTTTGGCCAAAAACTCTGAAGTCCCAAGGGCCTCTCTTCCTCATGCAGTGCCTCTATAAGCCTTACCAGAACCCCCAGGGACTCGGCAAAAATTACTGCATCCTCAACGAGAAACCTGACATACCTCTTTTTGTCTCTACTCAGGAGAGCTCTAGTGTTACATGACAGAGTCCTGTACAGGCTACGGTTCCCAGTAATTCTAGTAGCATGACTCTCCTCACTGCCGTCCAGCATGTCCACTGAGGTGAAGCCTTTCCTTAATCTTGGGCGCTCTCCAAAGTATTCCTTGGTTGCATCAAGTCTCATGTTTGAATGTATCCCATAGCTCTAATGGGACATCAAGTTTGTCAAGAACTCCAAACCGAATGCAGACTGTCATTGCATTCTTTTCGGCACATGTGAAGTCCTTCAGTTTCTCAAAATGAATCACAGTGAAATCATATCTTGGAGGCTTTCTGGACTTGACATAAAGCTTGAGTGTAGCAACAACAAGCCTGTGGTCAGTTGCAAAGAACTTGCACTTCAAGAAACTTTGCAGATTTGGAGGATACTAAAACAAGTACTGTAAGGCTCAGAACATTGTGTGTGTGTGTGTGTGTGTGTGTGTGTGTGTGTGTGTGTGTGTGTGTGTGTGTGTGTGTGTGTGTGTGTGTGTGTGTGTGTGTGTGTGGCGTGTGTGTGTGT
>CM035223.1:4114393-4130432 GCA_020233015.1 Callinectes sapidus
AACTCCGCTCCAAGTCTACTTCTCAGGTGAGTGCCATCCGAACAGCAGATGGTTACCTCGTATCGGACACAGATCGGCAGATGGCTCGTTGGGCTGAGTACTTTGAGCAGCTGTTCACGGTGGATCCTCCAAGCGGACAGCTCCGGACAGCAGGATTGCAGACGCTGGATGCTGATCCACCCATTGACGAAACTGCACCCTCCATTGGTGATGTTAAAGAGGCTGTGGCAAAGTTGAGGGGTGGAAAGGCAGCTGGCATCTGCAACATCAGTGCAGAGCTGCTCAAAGCTGGGGGTAAAGCCATGATCCGTGGGTTGCATGCTGTCTTGAGTGCTGTATGGCATTTAGGTACCATTCCCCTTGACTGGAAGAACGGGTTGGTCGTCCCTATCTAGAAGGGGAAAGGGGACCGTCAAGACTGCAACAACTACCGTGGAATAACACTGCTCAGCGTACCAGGTAAGGTGCTTGCCCATTTGCTGCTAACGCGGATCCGCACTCACCTGCTGAAGCATCAGAGACCTGAACAGTCAGGGTTCACGCCCGGTAAGTCAACAACTGACCGTATCCTAGCGCTTCGCGTACTAGTGGAGCGCCGACGTGAGTTTTGACAGGGAAACTTGCAGCCTATGTCGATCTCAAGAAAGCGTTTGACTCAGTGCATCGATAGACACTCTGGGATCTTCAGCGTCTCCGTGGGATTCCTGCAAGGATTATTGGTCTATTAACTGGCCTGTACTCCAGGACTGTAAGTGCTGTGAAGAGTGGAGGAGTCGTGTCCAGCTTCTTCCCTGTGAATACAGGTGTGAGGCAGGACTGTGTGCTTGCTCCATCACTTTTCAACACATGCATGGATTGGGTACTAGGCAGAGTTGTGGAACAAAGTCATTGTGGAGCATCTGTCGGCAACACCAAGATTACAGATCTTGTTTTTGCTAATGATGCAGCAATCTTCGCTGAGTCACTGGAGTTGCTGGTAATGCCTCTAAAGGCACTGCACGAAGAGGTGAAGCCCTTGGGACTTAAGGTTTCCTAGGTCAAGACCAAGGTCCAGGTGTTTGGAGGCGTGCTGGATGAAACAGTACAGTCTGTCCATGCGTGTGGCGAGGACATTGAGATCTTGAAAAGTTTCACATACCTTGGTAGTGTAGTACATAACGATGGTGGGTCGAGCCAAGAAGTCACACGGCGGATTGGCCTGGCCCACGGCGTTATGGATTCGCTCAACACGAGTATTTGGCGTTGTCGATACCTGTGCAGACGGACAAAGATTCGGATCTTCAAGTCGCTGGTGATCCCTGTCTTACTCTATGGTTGTGAGACATGGACACTGAACACCGACCTGAAGAGACGAATTGATGTCTTTGGTACTAGATACCTTCGCAGGATCATGGGATACCGCTGGTATGACTTTGTGTCAAATCAGCGACTGTTCCGTGCGACCGATTCGAGACCTATTACTAGGATACTCCGTCAGCGCCAACTGCGGCTATATGGGCATGTGGCGCGATACCCGGGAACCAATCCTGCTTGTCGGGTTGTTTCCGTCAGGGACAACCCGACTTGGAGGAGGCCTAGGGGACGCCCACAGAACTCTTGGCTGCGGCAAGTCGATGCCTCCTGCTGGCAGTTACTCGGTATAGGAAAGGAGCCTGCATGGAGACTCGCGAGGCGTGACCGCCAGGAGTGGCGGCGTAGGATACGCGAGGCAATGCGCCCCCGTCGTATGCCCCCCATGATTGATTGATTGATTGGGGGCATACGCCGGGGGGCGCGTTCCCTCGACTACCCTACGGCGCCACCCCTGGCGGTCATACCTTGCGAGTCTCCATGCAGGCTGCCTTCCCATACCGAATGACTCCAAGCAGGAGGCATCGACTTGCCGCAACCAAGAGTTCTGTGGGCGTCCCCTTTGCCTCCTCCAAGTCTGTTTGTCCCTTACGAAAACAAACCGTTAAGCATGATCGGATTCCAGGTATCGCGCCACATGCCCATATAACCGCAGTTGGCGCTGACGGACTATGCTAGTAATAGGCCTCCAATCCGTCTCACGGAACAATCGCTGATTTAACAGGTGGCTGAGAATTGGGCCTTCTTGCAAAATTCAGAAGGAATGAGCTGTTTTTATCTCTGGTACCAGAATCATGGGGACCTTTCGGTGCCAGTGACAGCATTAAAGTCGCCCAGGACAATGAGTGCATCACGACGGGGACACTGGTCCAGTACAGAGTCGAGTTTGGCATAGAACATCTCCTTCTCTTCAGTTTCACACATCTCGGTAGGAGCATACACTGCAACAATAGACATGAAGCCTAAACTGTGCTTCGGTCTGCTGGAGACTGCTATGGCTACCCCCTTGACATGGTGACCATTGCTCATGCCGGAACTGTAGTAAGTAGAACCCTTACTAGTGGTCTTGCCACTACCAGGCTTCCTTGTCTCAGAGAGTCCCACCATATCCACCTTCAGCCTACTGAGCTCACCCGATAAATGAAGCAGTCGGTGATCCTCTAAGAGACTCAGGACATTTCAGGAGCCCACACGCAGAACCCTTCGAAGGTTCACCCCAGAAGTGGTCCAACGTGTAGGCGCCACATCTACAGCCCCACTGGCAACCCCAAAATTAGAAATAGGTCTAGGGGGTCCTCCCGGCCCTCTCAGGAGACAGGGCTCCCGCAGGCTTTCCCCTGCATCCGTCATACCGGTAAGCAGGCCCCTCTGGTGCCTTGGCACCCGATCAGAGCGGTGGCCAGAGGCTCGCCCGCACAAATAGCCCCTACCCCAACCTATGCCTCTAACCCTACGGGAAAGAACCCTGGCTGCCCAAAAAGGAGGAAGGGGAGGCACAGATGAGGAGAGACAGAGGGGGGAATGAGCTATGGGAGGTAGAGGGCACTCACTCCTCACTTGGAAAGAATCCACCCACCACCCCTAATATATATATATATATATATATATATATAGATATATATTATATATATATATATATATATATATATATATATATATATAGTCCAGTAGTTTGTATCCTCCTACCCTTCCTGATTGGAATGCTTTATGTATAAAAGGTCAATAATTAATGAAGATACAAAAGAAGGAAAAATCAATTACCACGGAAGATGGGAAAGTTCAATATACTTGAAATGTTTGATAGCCTTAATAATAATAATAATAAAAATAATAATAATAATAATAATAATAATAATAATAATAATAATAATAATAATAATAATAATAATAACACCAAGAATTATAAAAAAATAATAATAATAACAATAATAATAATAATAATAATAATAATAATAATAATAATAATAATAATAATAATGAAAATAATAATAATAACAGCCATTTTTGCTCTGTCAGTGTTGTGCGTTGCCTGACGTTGGCGATCAATGTGTGTGTGTGAGGTGAGGTGAGTGACCATGGGTTGGTGAATCCCTAAAGTAAACAAAGCTAATTGAAGTGCATCTGTCGCTCCTCTTGATAGCAATATAAGGTGGCTGTTGCATCATGCATTTTGTACAAAATTGCTTGTACATTTGGATTCGAATTGTTAAACTAAGAATTCTACTAGTTGGAATAGTAATGTTACCATGTAATCGTACCTCCACTCGAGTACAAAGCTATAAAACAAGCAGAACTGGGGAATGGGGTAACCACTTGCGTTGCTGCACTACCAAATCATTAGTAATACAGTAGCGCAAGAACCCAAAGATTTTCAAGTAACGCACAAACAGTAACACATCAAAATATTTTAGTGTTACCACTTGCGTTACGGTAATTTTTTAAAGTTAACGGATGGCTCACCCTCTGATAATAATAATGATAATAACAATAATGATAATAATAATAATAATAATGATAATAATAATAATAATAATAATAATAATGATAATAATAATAATAATAATAATAATAATAATAATAATAATAATAATAGTAATAATAATAATAATAATGATAATAATAGTAATAATAATAATAATAATAATAATAATAATAATAATAATAATAATAATAGGAATAATAATAATAATAATAATAATAATAATAATAATAATAAGAAGAAGAAGAAGAAGAAGAAGAAGAAGAAGAAGAAGAGGAAGAAGAAGAAAAAGAAAAAATAATAAAAATAATAATGATAATAATAATAATAGATAATAATCATAATCAATCAATCAATCATGAGGGACATACTCCAGAGAGCGCGTCGCTTCGCCTACCCTATGACGCAAATCTCCACGTAGGCTCCCTTGCCATAATGAGTAACTCCCACTACGAGGCATTGAATTGCCGCAGCCATGAGTTCTGTGGGGATCCCTTAGGCTTCCTGTATATTGAATTAACCCTTTCGGAAACAATCCGATAAGCAGGATCGATATACAGGTAGC
Organism: Callinectes sapidus; assembly: GCA_020233015.1. NCBI lineage: Eukaryota > Metazoa > Arthropoda > Malacostraca > Decapoda > Portunidae > Callinectes > Callinectes sapidus. The sequence continues at coordinate 4,118,788 of CM035223.1, forward strand.
GCACCACATGCCCATATAGCCGCAGTTGGCGTTGACAGACTATGCTAGCAATAGACCTCGAAACAGTCTCACGGAACAATCACTGATTTAACACAAAGTCATACCAGTGGTATACCATGATCCTACGAAGGCATCTAGTACCAAAGACATCAATTTGCCTCTTCAGGTCGGTGTTCAGTGTTTATGTCTCACAACCATAGACTAAAACAGGGATCACCAGCTACTTGAATATCCGAATCTTTGCCCATCTGCACGGGTAACGAACGTCAAATGCTTGTGTTGAGCGAGTGCAAAACGCCGTGGGTCAGGCCAATCCGCCGTTCGACTTCCTGGCTCCACCCACCATCATTATGCACTACACTACCAAGGTATGTAAAGATTTCCAGGATCTCAATTTCCTCGACACACACATGAACACACTGTACCATTTCATCGAATAAGCCTCCAAACACCTGAACCTTGGTCTTGGGCCAAGAAACCTTAAGTCCCAAGGGCTTTGTCTCCTCATGCAGTCAGTGCCTCTAGAGCCATTACTAGGACCTCCAGTGACTCGGCTAAGATTGTTGCATCACCAGCAAAAACAAGATCTATAATCTCAGTATTGCCAACAGATGCTCCGCAATGACTTTGTTCTACAACTTTGCGTAGTATCCAGTCCATGCACGTGTTGAAAAGTGATGGAGTAAGCATGCAACCCTGCCTCACACCCGTATTTACTGGGAAAAAGCTGGACACGCCTCCTCCACACTTCACAGCACTCACAGTGCCGGAGTATAAGCAACTTAAGAGACCAATAATCCTAGTAGGAAACCAACAAAGACGCAGAAAATCCTAGAATGCCTCTCGATGCACTGAGTCAAACGTCTTCTTGAGATCAACATAGGCTGCAAGCATACCCCTGTCGGTGCTCCGCCAGTATCCGTAGCGCTAGGATCTGATCAGTTGTTGACTTACCGGGAGTGAAACATGACTGCTCAGATCTCTGGTGCTTCAGCAGATGACTACGGATCTGCATCAGCAGTAAAAGGGGCAAACACATTGCGTGATACGCTGAGTAATTTTATATAACGGTAATTTTTTAGTCCTGACGGTCGCCTTTCACCTTTCAGATAGGGACGGCCAACCCCTTATTCCAGTAAGGAAGAATGGTACTTGAATGCCATATAGTAGCCAGGACAGCAGGCAACCCACAGATCGTGACTTCACCCCCAGCTTTCAGCAACTCTGCACTGGTGTTATAGATGCCAGCTTCATTTCCACTCCTCAACTTTGTCACAGCATCTTTGACATCATCAATGAAGAGTGCAATTTCGTCAATGGGTAAATCAACATCTAGCATCTGTAACCCTGTCGTCTGGAGTTGTCCACTTGGAAAATCCACCATGAACAGCTGTTCAAAAAACTCAGCCCAGCCAGCCAACTGTCCATCTGCGTCCGTTACGAGGCGCTGTTTGGATACCTTTCACCTGAGCTCACTTGGAGCAGAGTTTCTTCAGTGCTTGATAGGCAGGTCTAAGGTCATTAACATACAAATGACTCTCGACATCCTCAGCAAAACCTTTGACATACTGTTAGCGTCAAGATATGTGAGAATTCATTGTACATATATGTGTGTCTATATATATATATATGCTTGTGTAGCCAGGAAGGATATTCTCTTTTAAACATGTGAGGTTAAAAGCAAGAGCAACTTCAGCGTTATATATAATATAGTTCAGCGCTTATAGTCCTTACCCCGACGTCTACCACTACCACTGGTGGCAGCTATGGAGGTTTTTTACAGGGAGGGGTTGCAAGCCTTATTCCAACCAGCTAGGTTGTGATATGGGCAGGAACACTGGTATCCCTGAGGGAGACCAAAAAAAATCCTGGCTGCCCAAAAAAGACAGAAGGGAAGTAAAAGACAGGAGAGACAGAAGTGGATTGATCTGTGGGTGGTATAACATCTTTCAATTTGAAACGTTCAGGGTAAAGCTAGACTATCAACGCTTTAGGTGAGCAAAATAATGTGATTTGTCATACCAGCTGACAGTATGACATTAAAATGGTTTTCATTATATCAAAACATCTTGTGGTGTCATTTTTTGTCGTAGGAGCACCTGATTTTCCATGGAAATTTTCAATTTTTCAAATCTCATACAAAGAGTGTGTAATTTAGTTTTTGTTGAAATATGCTTTACATAATGAGTTATGTAGGCCATAAGAACTTTTTACACGACGTCGTTCCAACCGCAATTTTCTTTCAATAAAATTCCCTAACACTCAAGTTTTACACTTTATCGAAAGAAATGAAATTCAGCCTGGCTGGACCTCTTCAGGAGCTACAAAACCCCTAACCTAGCTCCACTGCCGTGAGGAGGCAGTTCAACTCGTCAGGGGACATTCTGAAGCCTAAAAGATCCAGCCTCAGTAACTTGAACTTTGAGAGCTTTGTGTTCCTCAGGGACAACTTCAACCTCCTGCGATTAAAGGAATGGCTCAAGGTAGAGAAGGTGTAAGTGCGTGTTTAAGTAACTTGGGTGGTTTTAGTGATTAGTGGTTTGCATATTACATTGTTGGGGATGAGTTGTTTGTAAGCTTTCCAGCTGTGAAGCAGAAGCTTCGGTGTAGGCGGGAATGATGTCAGCCGGAGGTGTGAAGGTATTCCCGGAGCGAGAGGGCAGGCAGGGCGCGCCAGAGATCTCTTGATTCGAGCTTAATTCGTTCTTTTTGGCTGTTCAAATTGTGAAAATTCGAATTAGGAAGCAATTATTACCATTGAAATTAATGTAAAAACATTTAATATGCTCCAGTTTATTTTAGATAAAAAATACTACACTCAACCCCCAGCTGTTGCGAGAAATTGGTCCCTTAACATTGCCACAATAGCCATCGTTAAGAAGTAATAGGGAAAAAAAAAATTGTCCTGGCCCATCAGGGTGACACCTTGTTTTCCCCTCATCTCATCATAATTCATAGATATGGTTCACATTCAGAGTATAAAGTAAACACAGACATGAAATACATAAAAAAGAAAAAAAGCAGGCATAACAGTAGACTTATTTACTTCGGTGTGAAACTCCCGAGACCCGGTGAAGATTAAACAGGCCTCCTCCCTCTCATGCACTAAAAACGGGAACAGATCGCGTAGTATTCCCCCTCTTTCTCTCACTCCGTCCCTAAGCACTCCCATTCGATACACAAACAGACCAAGTAGGCCGCCGCACTCCCTCCTCCAGCTACTCACCATCCCCTCTCTCTCTCTCTCTCTCTCTCTCTCTCTCTCTCTCTCTCTCTCTCTCTCTCTCTCTCTCTCTCTCTCTCTCTCCCTCCCTCTCTCTCTCTCTCTCTTATCAAGTAGAATATATTCTCGCAGCATCATTTCCAATAGGAATTATTTCAAGAAAAGTATAAATTATTGTACAAAACTGCAAATTATTGTATTATCATAGTTTGCGCAAATGACAATGATATTTAACAACTTTTTTTTTATGTAGAAGGGAGTCGGCCAAGGGAAACAAAAATAAAACAAAAAGGCCCACTGTAGTGCCGGTCCCTGGAAAGTCCAGATGCAGTAGCCAAAACAATGGGATAAGTGTCTTGATACCTCTCTCTTGAAACAGTTCAAGTCATAGGCAGGTGGATATACAGAAGCAGGGAGAGAGTTCCAGCGTTTACCAGAGAAAGGGATGAAAGACTGAGAATACTGGTTTACTCTTGGATTAGAGATGTGGACAAAATAGGGGTGAGAGGAAGAGGCAAGTCTTGTGCAGCGAGGCCGCGGGAGCAGGGGAAGCACGCAATTAGCGAGATCAGAAGAGCAGTTAGCATGAAAATAGCAGTAAAAGAGAGCGAGAGGCAACATTGCGGCGATGAGAAAGAGGCTGAAGACAGTCAGTCAGAGGAGAGGAGTTGATAAGACGAAAAACTTTTGATTCCACCCTGTTCAATAAAGCTGTATGAGTGGAGCCTCCTCAAACATGTGAAGCATACTCCATACATGAGCGGATGGGGCCCCTGTATAGAGTTAGCAGTTGGGGAAGCGAGTAAAACTGGCGGAGACGGCTCAGAACACGTAACTTCATAGAAGCTGTTTTAGCTAGAGAGGAGATGTGAAGTTTCCAGTTTAGATTACAAGTAAAGGATAGACCAAAAATGTTTAGTGTAAGAGAAGGGGACAGTTGAGTGTCATTGAAGAAGAGGGGATAGTTATTTGGAAGGTTGTGTCAAGTTGATAGGTGGAGGATTTGAGTTTTTGAGGCATTGAACAACACTAAGTTTGCTGTGCTCTAATTAGAAATTTTAGAGAGATCAGATGTTAGGCGTTCTGAAGCTTCCCTGCGTGAGCTGTGTACTTCCTGAAGTCTATGGAAAGACGTGGATAAGTGCAAGTCGCTCTAAATGTTATCTGACTTTCCTTAATGAGTCTTGGACATCAGCTTTTAGAGATTTTGGTGAAACTTATCGTTTTCCTAGGATATATCAAAAGCTTTTGATGGAGTGTGGCATGAAGCTTAGACCTCAAAACTACCCTCATGCGGTTTCTATCCTTCCCTCTGGAACTTCATTCAAGTTTCCCCTCCAACCATTCTTTTGCTGCTGTGGTAGACGGCCACTGTTCTTCTAAAACTATTAACAGTGGTTTTCCTCAAGGCTCTGCCCTGTCAGTCCACTCTTTCTATTTATCATCAATGATCTTCTACACCAAACTTCTTCTATCCATTTTTACACTGATAATACCACACTACTCATTTCTACGTATTTCTGTAGATCACCAACTCGTCAGAAAGTTAACAGGTCACACAGGAACACCACAGAACACCTTACTTCTGATCACTCTATGATCTGTGATTGGAGCAAAGACATCTTGATAGTGTTCAATACCTCCAAACCTCAATTTCTTCATCTGTCAACTCGACACAACCTTCCAAATATCTATCCTTTCTTCTTAATTAAATGACACCCAGGTTTTCCCGTCTTCTATAATGAATATCCTCGATTTACTTACAATCTAAAACTGGAAACTTCAAATTTCGTCTCTAGCTAAAACAACTTATATGTTCTGAGGCATTTCCGCCAGTTTTTCTCATCCCCAATTTCAACTACTAACTCTTTACGAAGGCCTCGTCCACCCATATATATATATATATATATATATATATATATATATATATATATATATATATATAGATAGATAGAGAGATAGATGATAGATAGATAGATAGATAGATAGATAGATAGATAGATGTGATATGATATGTAAATATGTTGATAGATATGATGATATATAGATATTATATATAGATATGTGTGTGTGTGTGTGTGTGTGTGTGTGTGTGTGTGTGTGTGTGTGTGTGTGTGTCTTTGTATACATATATACATAAGGCGTTTTCAGTGGCGTCTTTTCCAACCGCCCTGCACCCGAACGCCTTCTAGACTACGACCGCTTGCGTTCGGCCCAAACCCGAACAAATTTTCTGATTGGCTGTGAAAATGGTGCCAGCTTTTCCAGTTTCAAATCAATAAAAACTTTTATTCTGAGGTGCATGAAGATATGATAAGTAGTATTATGTAAGCAAAATAAATGTAGTAACTGTTTTCTGATACTGAAATTCAGAGGAATTCTCTGTGTGGTTAGGATTCAATGCATGACATTGGGCCTATGTTCTCGGGTGCAGCTAGACCCCGAACAAAGTTGCTGATTGGCTGCGGGACTCACACTTCCTCATACTGATTTTTTCAAAGAGTTGTGATTCCGACTTCAACTTCCAGTAGTATGAACCTTTTGTAGTTTATGGGTTATCAAAGTAAAAGTGCTTGTAAAATATTAAGATGATAGAATATTTACAGTGTTGCTTGCTATTGACATAGCTTTATAACAATATTGTGGAAGATTTGGTTATATTTTTTTATGGTGGTGCTCTGAAAACTTTGAGCGCGAACACAGCTTTACAACAAGGGCAAACGTCAGTCATCTGACTCTCTCCCGCTTCACTTCTCCCATTTCAAAGGACGACGCGGCAGAAATGTCTCAACAAACGTAAGTACTGAATAACAAGCAATCACTAATGGTATAATGCCTTCTCTGGCATGTTGTGCATTAATGGTGAAGGGGTATATTGCCTGTATTACTTAAACTGTAGGAAAATGTGATAGGACAAGCGACACCCAGGACCTTCAGGGCAATATTTGTTTTTCTTACCTCTAGTATTTGGTCCCAAATACTACCATAGGCGCTGCCCTATTATTAAACTCCTTCTTACACTTTATAGATTCATGTGTGACATCTGGAGGGCACAGCTGATAGCCAGGAACCATTGCCAGCTGTTGAGCAGGACCCTGGTGGCCCTCCATCACCTAACCCCCCAACTACACACACTGTTGTTGCTTCTGTCACACTTCCAAGAGGAACCACCATGACCATCACCCACCCGCTGGACCACCACCACCATCCACTGTTATGACACAGCCCTCAGAACATGAACAAGAAGAATTAGACCAGAGAGTGAGAAGAGAGAAATTTTAGACAATTTAAAAAGCATGAACAAATCAATGCAAAGAATAAAATATAATATGATAAAATGAAGTTTTTTTTATTTTATTTAGGAGTGGGGGTTGAATGTAAATCGATAACATAATTAGTTAAACGACATATTACCATTGAAAGCTCCAAGTATTAAACAAAACAAAGTCCTCATAGGGTTAGTCTTTCCAAGTCCATAGTGAGAAAATTGGCAATTAGGCTATATTGAGAAACAAAGAGTCAGGAAATCAAAGAAAACTCGTTTGATATCATCTTTGTAATTTGTTTAAATTTTCTTTTCCTTGCTAAATATATTTGAAATCCCTTAAAAACATTCCCTCAAACCTTTACTCCTTTTTTGGGGTGAAATATGTTTTTTTCAATGCCAACCCTGTCTTGGAGAGTCTAACCCTCTGAGAAATGAGGAATAGTGATTAATTAAAAAGTCAGCAGCATCAACCAAGCCTGATGTCCAGTACAACTTTTTGTCATAAACACTCATGGCTAATATGCACATCTTCACAGTTGCTAATTTCTAATGTAATTACCTACCCTATATATCACATAAGCTGTGAATAATTTTAAAATGATAATGATTTGTAGAAATCAGTTCTAAGTTATAATATGGTTAGATTAGTTTCTTTCATTTTAAAGGTAAGGTTAGGTTAGTTTATCGTCATTAAAAAGTTAAGATTTCCACAAAACAGAAAACTATCTAAATTTGAATTAAATGTAATTACCTACTTTATATATCACATAAACTATGAATAATTTAGAAATTATAATGGTTTCTTGTAGAAATCAGTTCTAAGTTGTAATATGGTTAGATTAGTTTGTTTCATTTTAACGGTAAGATTAGATTACTTTATTGTCATTAAAAAGTTAGGATTTCCGTAAAAAAGAGAACTATCTAAATTTGAATTAAATGTAATTACCTACTTTATATATCACATAAGCTATGAATAATTTTAAAATGATAATGTTTTCTTGTAGAAATCAGTTCTATAATATGGTTAGATTAGTTTCTTTTATTTTAAAGGTAAGGTTAGGTTAGTTTATTGTCATTAAAAAGTTAAGATTTCCATAAAAAAAAGTATTTAAATTTGAAAAAGCATTAAATATTGACTGGAAAACAAACTTGTCCTGAAAACTAGCAAAAGTTTACTCTGGCTTGGGAGGATATGAATCCTCTGCTGTGGGGTGAAATGAGGACGTCTCAGCGGCGCGCGACGTGATCCGGCAAAAATGAAGAGTACAACAGTTTTTCCGGCCAGCAACAAAGGAGGGTCGTCTGGCAGTGTTGCTATCATTATCAGTGGACTCCCACTTCTCAAAGACGAACAGGCATTTAATGAGTTTTATTAAACTGCACTAAAAGGCTCAAGTGCTAGGAAAATAAATGGGACACCCCATTCCAGTTTATTCTGGCTTGGGAGGATATGAATCCTCTGCTGTGTGGTGAAATGAGGACGTCTCTGCTCAAGTGCTAGGAAAATAAATGGGACACCCCAAAAACACATAAAGAACTTAAGTATTAAGTGTTGGAGAGCTCCATTCCCTATTGGCTAAATAATACTATTTGAAAATTTAGTTACTAGCATCGGCATATCACTTCTTCCTATATGGCTTTCCACGGCATGTCCTGCTCAGTCTGCAACAAATAACATTCCTGCACATGTAGTCTTTATATCAAACAGTTTAGAGTCACTCAGGTCATCTGCAACATCATTACGTGAATAATTCATCTTAGCAGGACTTCTTGGACTTTTAATGTTGACCCACCTCCAGACATGTCTCGTGAAGTTAAGCATATTTTTAAGAGTAAGAGCTCACTTGAGACAAATTTCCATGCTTAAGAATTGTTGTTAATATCTCCCCTGATACTTACCTATTTTGCGAGGTTCCCTCCAGAAGTCATATGGAGATTCATCGAGCATTTTGTGTAGGTATAGGAGCTGAACATGATTTTCTGGCACCACCCTCAGCAACCTTGCCCTGCGAAACGGAACAGGAAAATGATAAGTATTTTGAAATATACTATTTCTTCCCTCCACTCCCTTAGGATCATCCACACGCCACATATATCTATTCATAATTCATCCCTAGGGTTAGCTACTAGTTGTCCCTTGAAATACAGAACAGTTCCATATTGAAGACTGAAATGCTACGTTTCCCATTGAAACAAAATGGAATGCATTATTTTTCCGTAATTGCCTCATGAATATTCAAGCAAATGAAAGAACTGTTTTGAAATCATTGTAACTAATATTGAGGCAAATGTGTAACCAGTTCACAAGAATGTTTTTAGTGTCTCATTCATTACAATTTATACAGATTCATAAATGTATGTAATAACTCAACTGATGAATGTATTTAGCAATAGATAGATAACCTTGGATTCCTCCAAATACAGACTACTTATGAAAGAGCTTATCTTCATTGCCACCATTGTTCCAACTTAATCTACTGCATTCCGCTGATGTGGAGATAGCAATTCTTTTCACCCCATGCACATTGTACCCTTAGATAAATAACAAAATTCCATTAAATGTTGTTTCTGTTATTTTGATTTCGTTTATCTTATCTTGACCTGAAAATTCATTTTCTTATCTGAGACTTCGTTCTACCAACGATATTTACAGATTTTACAGAGTGACAGGCGAGAGTGGGATACAATGGGCTATTTATGAACCTCAGCCACCAAATGGTTCTAAAAGTTAGGCGATAACCGAGCCAAAAATGACTTCATCCTTACCGTGATTTACCTACGGTTATAAAAGCAGTTACATGTCAAAGTAACTTCATGCACGAGTTGGGTAATGAAAAACCTTCGCAAGAAAAATATAGCATAAGAGAAAACATTTCTCTCCTTAATGTATTTTCCTGAGATGTGAAGCCAAAGTTGACAAACTGGCACGCTCATCTCACCTTTTTTGGCGTTTATAAACAATAAAGATCAGCACTTCCAGGCCTCTCTAGATATTTCATTCACATTAGAGTATGGAAAATAAATATAGGTTTGAAGTGTCAACTTCTCTTTTGGCGGATATTTAATGTTAATAATATTGAATAGTTCAACAGCGGATATCCGAGCTCAGAGACCGTCCGTCATCTGAGATCAGATATGACTCATTTATTTTTATTTCATCCGAGGAGGACCTCATTACGGCGCTGTTTGCTGTCATTACCACAGACTATCGATCACTTCATGCTTCAGTATCCCCGCTTCCACACACTCCGTGTGGTCCTGCGTTCCCAGCGCCCTCCCGCCCTCCAGCTTGAAACACATCAACTTGTAAACACACCTTGCTGCTGGTCTTGTATTAGGGACAGTTTCCTGAATCTTAAGTGGCAAGATTTGCTTCATTTTGATATTCGTCAAAATAGAGACGGATACACTCTAAACGAGTATTTTTCTAGCTGAATAGTGCACACTGATTATACTAAACTGGGTGAACAATACAATATTAGTTTAATCTTATTCATAATCGTAAGAACAATGTGAAATGGAGTTTCCAGATGTTAAACATTCTGGCCCTGGTTTCAAGATACATCACGGTAAACGATTTCCAATGTAATGCTTTTATATTACTTCACTTGTACATAATGATACAATGCCATACAGCTGCTTGGTTAAGTACAGAAAAATTGCGATAGTTATTATCTTGCTTGGCTCAGCTATCTCTTAACCGGCCAGTGACATCTGGTGGTCGCCGATTTCATAAATAGCCCATTAATTTGACCAAATTATTGTGCTATTGCAGTGCAGTATATGAGAAAGAAGCTGAATACTGCAATATTTTCACGTAAGGCAAAAAAAGTTGTGACGGAAAATCAACAATTTGACACCTACAGAACGCTTAATTAGTCATAATTTTTTTTTTTTTTTTTTTTTTATGTAGAAAGGGAGACGGCCAAGGGCAACAAAAATAAAACAAAATAGCCCACTTTAGTGCCGGTCCCTGGAAAGTCAGGATTCATGTTCCAAAAGAATGGGATAAGTGTCTTGATACCTCTCTCTTGAAACAGTTCAAGTCATAGGCAGGTGGAAATATAGAGGCAGGCAGAGAGTTCCAGAGTTTACCAGAGAAAGGAAAGAAAGACTGAGAATACTGGTTAACTCTTGCATTAGAGAGGTGGACAGAATAGGGGTGAGAGAAAGAAGCAAATCTTGTGCAGCGAGGCCGCGGGAGCAGGGGAGGCACGCAGTTATCGAGATCACAAGAGCAGTTAGCATGGAAGTGTCGGTAAAAGAGAGCAAGAGAGGCAACATTGCGGCGATGAGAAAGGGGCTGAAGACAGTCAGACAGAGGAGAGGAGTCCATAACACGAAAAGCTTTTGATTCCACCCTGTTCAAAAGAGCTGTATGAGTGGAGCCTCCCCAAACATGTGAAGCATACTCCATAATTATATGGGCGGATGAGTCCCTTGTATAGAGCTAAGAGTTGGGGAGGTGAGTAAAACTGGCGGAGACGGCTCAGAAAACCTAACTTCATGGAAGCTGTTTTAGCTAGAGAGGACATGTGAAATTTCCAGTTTAGTTTTACTCACCTCCCCAATTGCTAACTCTATACAAATGACTCATCCGCCCATGTATGGAGTATGCTTCACATGTTTGGGGAGGCTCCACTCATACAGCTCTTTTGAACAGGGTGGAATAAAAAGCTTTTCGTCTTATCAACTCCTCTCCTCTGGCTGACTGTCTTCAGCCCCTTTGTCATCGCCGCAATGTTGCCTCTCTTACTCTCTTTTACCGACACTTCCATGCTAACTGCTCTTCTGATCTCGCTGACTGCGTGCCTCACCTGCTCCCGCGGCCTTGCTGCACAAGATTTGCTTCTTCCTCTCACCCCTATTCTGTCCACCTCTCTAATGCAAGAGTTAACCAGTATTCTCAGTCTTTCTTCCCTTTCTCTGGTAAACTCTGGAACTCTCTGCCTGCCTCTATATTTCCACCTGCCTATGACTTGAACTGTTTCAAGAGAGAGGTATCAAGACACTTATCCCATTCTTTTGGGACATGAATCCTGACTTTCCAGGGACCGGCACTTAAGTGGGCTATTTTGTTTTATTTTTGTTGCCCTTGGCCGCCTCCCTTTCTACATACATAAAAAAAAAAAAAAAAAAAAAAATTATATATAT
>CM035223.1:4130532-4141351 GCA_020233015.1 Callinectes sapidus
ATATATATATATATATATATATATATATATATATTGTGATGTATTTCCCTATTTTGAGATTATTATGATTGTTTTCGTTTGGTAGGTTATTGGTGATTATTTTCTACATTCATTGAAGAATGTAAAAACGTATCAAGATTCCGTCAGAGGTGTCGCTATGCGGGGCGTCGCCAAAGGGGCTTGGCTTGGCTTGGCTATGAGGAGGCAGACGAGCCACGCAGACCAGCCAGTGCGGGTGTCCGCCTCCGTCCTTCTCCGCTCCCTCTCCCCGGGTTACACTTGAGTGTTTTGATGTGTTATTTTGCTATTTGTTACACCATGTGCTTGTGAAGGCTAAGAGTGTTCCATTAAGCGAGCTTGGCTTCTCAATGTTGGGTGTATCATGCTATACAATGTTTTGGAATGGTGTTTTGCCGGTGCCGGAAACTTCTAGAACCCCGACTCGCCGGTACAAACGTAATGACCCCTGTGTCTTCCCCTGAATTTACCCTTGGAGTGTACTGACCCCAGTGTCTTCCCCTGAGTTTTGAGTTTATCCTTGGAGTAAAGACCCCTGTGTCTTCCCCTGTGTTTACCCTTTGAGTGCATTATTCTGTCTACCCTTCCCCTGAGTTTACCACCTCGTGCCCCTTTTCCCCGTGACTAGCAATGAGTGTAATTCCCCAGTTTCTAGGCAAAACCATGACTAAGGTGTGTGTTCATAGGGTACTTATTTATTTGGATTTATGTATACCTATTGTTACTTAGTGACACTGATGAGGAATGAAGTAGCATAATCTTCTACTCTCCATCCTGAACTTGGAGTTTTGATTTAATTTTGTTATTTTTGTCCCTTGATTTAATATATTCTGGTTTTTAAGAGATTTTGTTTGACATCCTTACTTCATTAAGTTCTCCTGCTTGGATCTGAGCGTAACAGAAATATTTGGCGACCTCGCCAGGATGGATTGTGCTGATTTATGTTAACTAATGATTTTCTCCCCAGTGTTTAATCTACAGCCAGCGTGCAGCACCATGGTGTTCATATTTAACCATATTGTGTGATTTTCTTCAGGTGTTACTATAGTATAGTGAGTGTTTATTTATCTTTACAATATCTTGAATTGCTGTGGAGTTAATGTCCTCTTTGCCATGCCTCTTGACAACCCCCCAGTCACACCACTTGCTATTATTAATGAGGAAGATATTGTTAGATTTCTTTCCTCTGAACCCTCCCCAGGGGAGCTTGTTAATTTGACCAAGCATGAGCTGCAGTTAATTGCCCAGTATTTTGGAATGAATATTCCCTCAGAGTGGAATAAGCCTCCCATTCTTGATGCTCTTAAAGCTCGCATGTTTAGGATGTCTAACCCCTCTGAGGACCCTACTCAAGGTGAGGGAGAATGTAAAGATGTTAGTGACTCCTCAAGGAGTGCCGAGACTTCACCTCCAGTTTCTATTCAAATCCAGCCTCCAACCCTAAGCCCAGCAGACTATCTTAAGTTGAGAGAGTTAGAGCTTAAGGTTGAATATGAGCGTATTAAAAGTGAGCAAGAGAGGCATGCTCAAGAAATTCAGCTCGAACGTGAGAAACTCAAAGTCACCCTTGAACAGCAACAACTGGATAACCAGCAGCGTGAGTCTGATAGAGCATTGCAGTCTAGAGTTTTGGACTTGGGAGTTCGGGATAATTCCGAGGCTCATTCTGGGGCTCAATCTAGTATTTGCAAGAATTTTTCTGACCGACTTAAAGTAATACCCCCTTTTCATGAGTCTGATGTTTTGGAATTTTTTAACTCGTTTGAGAAGACCGCCTTGGGATTTAAGTGGCCTCGAAATGAATGGTCAATTGTGGCTCAAACTGCATTCAAAGGGAAAGCTCGTAAGCTTTATGACAGTCTTTCATTCAGTCAGTGTAGTGATTATGACCTATTAAAGTCAGAAATCTTGAAAGTTTACACTTTAACTCCAGAGGCTTACAGACAGCAATTCAGGAAATTGCAAAAGAAGTCAGAGGAGTCTCACACAGATTTTGCTACTCGTTTGGAACACTCTTTCCTAATGTGGCTTAGGTCCACTGGTGTGCTAGGTACTGATGACAGTGTTGATGGGACCAAATTGTACAACCTTGTGTTGGTTGAGCAATTTTTAATGAGAATTCCCAAAGACACAGAATTTTACCTGAGGGATAAGGAGATGGACGAAGGTGAGTTAAAGGTAGCGGCCTCTAAGGCTGATCACTTTACTGTCAATAGAAGGGCCACATATGGTTGTGCTGGTGACTTGTCTGACTCTCGTTCCCTACTTAACCATTTACCACCCTCTAACCCATCCTACTTTCAGTCCCGTGGTCAGTCACAAACCTCTCCTAGACTCAACCACCCTAAATCTAACCCTCAAACCCCCTTTAAAACTAATACCACTAGTTTCCCTGCTTCCAAGAATAACCTAATTCCCCCTTTGCTTCCTAACTATCATCAGAACCCCAGATATTCCCAACCTTCCACCTATTTTCCCAAAGGTCCCTCCCCCTATTTTTGCAATCATTGTAGGAAACCAGGTCATACTGAAGACAGATGTTGGGTTAAGTCTGACAAAAATGTTGGTAAGAAAAGTAATGTGTTTAATTTCACAGAAGTGAAGATGCCTGCTTCAGGAGCAGAGAACTATGTAACAGGACCTCGAGCCCCACGCGATTCTCAACAAAGTAGTGGGAAGGCGTTGGGTGCCGAGAAACCTGCAGGTGGTAATGTAGTCTTGTCTAGTATTTCACCCTCTGCCATGGATACTTGTGCACCTTTCATTTTCCCTGGTACAGTTACCTTAAATGGCAGTATTTATGATGTTACCATACTCCGGGACACGGCAGCGACTGGAACCCTGCTCGTGAATCCGACTGGAGAACCCTTGGATAGTAAAGAGTGTGTGCTTATTAGAGGAGTGGCAGGATTTAACACTTATCCCAGGGTCAGAGTTGATATTTCATGTGATTTGGTTAAAGCTCCTGTAGATGTCGGTGTAGTTGAAAGTTTGCCTGCACCAGGGGTGACACTCCTGCTTGGGAATGATGTGGCTGGCGCCAAGGTGTTCCCTAACCCTGTCTTGTCTGAAGTGCCTGTAACCATCCCTGCCACTGTTAATATTGAGAAACAACACCCAGAGGTGTTCCATGTATGTGCAGTTACACGTTCCATGAGTAGAGCTACTGAGTCACTCCCAGATGCTAAGGAGGAGGAGGAGGAAGAAGTGATTGTAGAAAGTGTTGGAGATGATGTGTTGCCCAGTGTAGAGGATAATTCCCTTGCTGATATATTTAATATAGAAATACCCCCTTCACTTCCAAATGTAACAGTGGAACAACTTCGTGTGTTTCAGGAAACTGATCCTAAAATATATCCTTTAAGGCGAGTTGCCGTGCAAGAGAGTGAGTGTGATCAAGAGAAAGGAGAATGTTTTTATTTGAAAAATTATGTGTTGTGGAGGCGTTGAAGACCCCCTCATGTGGAAGTTGATGATGGTATGTGGGATACTCATCAAATCGTTATTCCACAGCAATGCAGACAGCAGTTACTCGAGATGGGGCACCGAACCCCCCTTGCTGGCCATCTGGGTGTACGGAAAACTCTACAACGTCTACGCACGCACTTCTACTGGCCTCGCATGACTGCAGATGTGGCACAGTATATCCGGGAATGCCATTCGTGTCAGGTTACTGGGAAACCCAATCAAGCCATCCCAGTGAGTCCTCTGATACCTATTCCTACGTTACAACCTCCCTTCGGAAGAATCATTATTGACATTGTGGGACCACTGCCAAAGACCTCAGATGCTCACGTTTACCTGCTCACTATATTGGATGCTGCAACTCGATACCTTGAGGCTGTGCCCCTCCGTAGTGTATCCTCTAAAGTTGTTGTAAGAGAACTTTTGCTGTTTTTTACAAAGTTTGGCTTTCCCCGTGAGATACAGTCAGATCAAGATTCAGTCTTTACATCCAATCTTTTTGAAAAGAGCATGCAGGAGCTAGGAGTGCTTCATGTGACCTCGAGTGCATACCATCCCCAGTCACAGGGTGCTCTCGAGAGGTACCACCAGACATTAAAGTCCATGTTAAGAAAATATTGCTATGAGACTGGGAATGATTGGGACAAGGGAGTTCCTTTCCTATTATTTGCCACCCGGGAAGTCCCAACAGAATCTTTGGGCTTCTCACCGAACGAGTTAATCTTTGGACATGAAGTGAGAGGACCCTTAATGCTCATGAAAGAGATGTGGAGTAGTGATACAAAGCCCCCTACAAATGTGTTAAAATATGTGTCAGACTTTAATGAGCGTCTTTGCCACAGCTTGGAGATGGCTCAATCCAATCTCAGGCAGTCTCAACAGGATATGAAGGAATGGTATGACAAAAAAGCCCGTGAAAGAGAGTTCTGGTACTTTTGCCTGTGTCTGGTCACCCTCTGTCTGCTAAGTTTTCGGGACCATATCGAGTGTGTAGGAAGATCAGCACTACCGACTACTTGATTGAAACGCCTAACCGGCGCAAACCACACCAGATTTGCCATATTAATATGCTTAAACCATACTTTCGTCCTCAGCCTTTGCCCAGCGTGGTTTGCAGTATTGTCGCTGCAGTGGACGAGACGGCAAGTTTTGAGGAGAAGAGTTGCCCTTTGAGTCTTGAAAGTGCAACTCAGTGGCAAAATAATAAGATAGCATTCCAGGAACTGTCTGAAAAACTGTGCCACCTCAATACTGAGCAGACGACTGAACTTGTTGGACTTCTGTCGAACTTTCCAAGTGTTTTTGGTGATGCCCCGGGAAAAACTGCTTTGACTTTCCATGATATAGATGTTGGTGATTCTATGCCAGTGAAATTACCTCCTTACCGGTTGCATCCAAGTAAACAGTCAGTCCTACAACAGGAGCTTGATTACATGCTGGAACAGAAGCTTATCCGACCGTGTGTTAGTGCATGGAGCTCACCGGTTACTTTAGTGCCAAAACCAGACGGTTCATATAGATTTTGTGTGGATAATAGAAAAGTTAATGCACTCACTAAATCTGACACGTATCCCCTTCCCCGTGTGGATGCCTGTGTTGATAGCATAGGAGGTGCCCGGTTTATTACCAAACTAGACTTAGTTCGAGGATATTGGCAAATTCCTCTTACCAACCGGGCCAAGGACATTTCCACATTTGTGACCCCCCAGGGAACTTTCAACTTTGAAGTAATGCCATACGGATTGAAAAATGCTCCGGCGACTTTTCAACGCCTCATGAACCACATAGTGAACGGCATCCCTGGTTGTACAGTATACATAGATGACTTAGTTATTTTTAGTAATACATGGAATGAACACTTGTCACAAATTAATAGTGTCTTCACCAGGCTGGCAGATGCCTCTCTGGTTTTGAATTTGACTAAGTGCGAGTTTGTAAAAGCCCAGGTACAATACCTTGGGTACATTGTTGGACATGGTAAAGTGTGTCCCCCTTTAAAGAAAGTAGAAGCCATCTCAAATCTTAGTCAACCTCAGAACCGGAGGGAGCTCCAGCGGTTTCTTGGTATGATTGGATATTATCGGCGGTTTGTAATGAACTTTTCTGATGTGATTGCTCCCTTAACAGACTTACTTAAAAAAGATAAGAAGTTCATATGGTCTCCAGAGTGCCAAGTGTCTTTTGAAACTATAAAGAATTTGTTGTGTCAACCTATTTTGGCTTCACCTAATTTTGATCTTCCATTTAAGATGGCAGTTGATGCTAGCAACATTGGTGCTGGTGCAGTTCTATTGCAAAGTGATGAAAGTGGTGTAGACCATCCAGTTTGTTATTTCAGTAGAAAATTCAACTCTGCACAGAAAAACTATGCTGTTATTGAGAAGGAGCTGCTTGCACTAATTATGGCACTACAATTTTTTTCTGTGTATTTACCCCCCTTTTTTGGACCCATGATAACCATTTTCACGGACCATCACCCTTTGAAGTTCCTTGATAAAGTTTGTTTCTTCAAGAGTATTCTCTCTCTATTCAGCACATAAAGGGAGTGAATAACGTTTTTGCAGATGGTTTGTCTAGGGCTTAGCGAGCCAGAACTTCTCATAGAAGTTCTGTCTTCCTTTGTGGGGGCGTGTGATGTATTTCCCTATTTTGAGATTATTATGATTGTTTTCGTTCGGTAGGTTATTAGTGATTATTTTCTACATTCATTGAAGAATGTAAAAACGTATCAAGATTCCGCCAGAGGTCTCGCTATGCGGGGCGTCGCCAAAGGGGCTTGGCTTGGCTTGGCTATGAGGAGGCAGACGAGCCACGCAGACCAGCCAGTGTGGGTGTCCGCCTCCGTCCTTCTCCGCTCCCTCTCCCCGGGTTACACTTGAGTGTTTTGATGTGTTATTTTGCTATTTGTTACACCATGTGCTTGTGAAGGCTAAGAGTGTTCCATTAAGCGAGCTTGGCTTCTCAATGTTGGGTGTATCATGCTATACAATGTTTTGGAATGGTGTTTTGCCGGTGTCGGAAACTTCTAGAACCCCGACTCGCCGGTACAAACGTAATGACACACACACACACACACACACACACACACACACACACACACACACACACACAAAGCATATGGGAGGAGTGAGGGGAAATATCTCAAACTGGATGAGGGACTACTTAATAGAAAGAGAAATGAGAACAGTTATCAGAGACACCACTTCAATATCGAGTACGATAGCTGGTGGCATACCACAGGGGTCAGTGCTGGTATCAATAATATTCCAAAAGTATATTAATGATATACAAAAAAAAACTGAAATTATATCAATTTGTCTGCTGATGAAGTCAAACTCCTGAGGGTTATAAATAACTAAGATAATATCATGGAATTGCAGTGAGATATTAAAATCGAGGAATGGAACCAGAGGTGGAAATTAGAATTCAATGCCAAAAATGGATATATATATATATGGAAATGGATATAAGTAATAGAAGATTTACACGGGAGTACAAAATGGGGGAGGAGATTTTAAGGAAGAAAAATACCTGGGAGTGATCACACAAGACATTTTGACACCAAAAAGGAACATAAATGTGCTATTTGTTTTAACATATAATACACTAACAAATATCAAAGTGGCTTGTTACAGCAATCAATATACATAAATCTAAGGAAATTTAGGATATATGGAGATATGGAGACAGGACACTATGAGCCTCGCTCGAACCCTGCATAATACAACTAAGTAAATACACACACAATATACCTGTCTTACCTGTGAGACGCAGGAATGCATTACTAAGAAGACGTCTCATGGAGCCATGGTAGCGGTCATCAAAGTGTTCTTCACAGATAGCTTGAGAGTTCTTTATGTACGCAACATTAATGTGTTGGACCCACTGCATTCGTCTACAAGTGAAATATTTGCCAATGCCAATAAAACAACTCAACAATAAAACCAGTCCCTGTGTCACAACCTTTTGAGCAATCTGGATAAGGTTAGGTTAGGTTTGTAAATGTTTTAATATTTATCTAACTTTTCCTTAGTGAGGCAGAGATGCTTCGATTCATAGAATGGATTTTTATTTAAATGCATGTCATTTTTATTGACTTATTTTATCATTATCTATTATTACATACCTTCTAGCGTCTCTAGGGAACAGATGAAGGCGCAATCCTGGATGAGTAGTTTTCTTTTTGCCACAAAGGCACCCATGAACTTTTGCTTGTACGTGGGGCCATTTTGAATGTGGTGGTGGAGCGAGGTTTGCCATCGACATTTGTCGGGCTTCCACTTCCCCTTCTCTACTCTCGACTGTTGATGCCCTCTAGTGTCCACTACCGGCATGAAAATCTCCATCTCGGCAATTTGATCACTTTATTCTCACCTATAATATCCTTGCGCCACACCGTGACGGTAACTCACGCAGTTAATGAGAGGTGAATTGCTCAACCGGAAATGTGGTTAGGAGGCACTTGATTGGAGTGATGATGAAATCCATGCCACACCGCGGCGGTGAACCAGGCAGCCAGCGATAGGTGAATTGCTCAAGCGGGCTGAGGAGACAATGAAACGCACGCCACACCGTGGCAACCAGCACTAGGTGAATTACTCAACCAGTTGGAGAGAAGATAATTGGCGGGGAAAGAGGCGATGAAACACGCCACACCAAGGCGGAGAATCATGCAACTAGCGAGAGGTAAGTCACTCAACGTGGTGAGGAGACATTTAGCTGGGTAGGAAGCGATGAAACACATTCCATACCGTGTTGGTGAACCATACAACCAGCAAGAGGTGAATCACTCAACCAGAAAGGTGGTGAGGAGACACTTGTTTGGGGAGGAGGCGACGACATGGACGCCACTCAGTGTTGGTGAAACACGAAACAGCGAATTGTGAATCACTAACACCAATGTAAAGAGGAGACACTTTGCTAGGATTGGAGCTGGAGAAAGCACTGAACTGGATCTAAGTTTTTACAGAGAAGGCGACAACGAGCCATAATTATTTCTGTCGTTCCAGGGGAAATTGATGTTTCCGGTCCTGCGACGTAGAAGCTTGCCAAAAAGAGATACAGACGCAATATGTGCATAACATATACATAACCACAAACTCAAACAACCCCGCAGTCGACAAATAACCCCAAAAACACTAATCTGAAGCTGCAGTCCGGTTCCACTCAAAAACTACAAGCAGCCTCCCGAGAAAAAAAAAAAAAAAAAAAAAGATCAATAGAACCGTCCAAAAAATTGAGGAACAGCTGTAACAGCGGTTAACATCCAGATCACCAATAAACACACACAGAAAACTATTCACAGCAGGTAATTTCTGAGCTATTAAAAAAAAAAACACTCCTCCCTCTTATTAAGACAACATAAACACAACTGCTGCATGGAGAAACACTATATGTTAGGTGTTCTGAGCCGTCTCCACCAGTTTTACTCACCTCCTCAACTGCTAACTCTATACAGGGGCCTCATCCGTCCATGTATGGAGTATGCTTCACATGTTTGGGGAGGCTCCACTCATACAGCTCTATTGAACAGGGTGGAATCAAAAGCTTATCAACTCCTCTCCTCTGACTGTCTTCAGCCTTTCTCATCACCGTAACGTTGCCTCTCTTGCTGTCTTTTAGTGCTATTTTCATGCTAACTGCTCTACTGATCTCGCTAACTGCATGCCTCCCCTGCTCCCGCGGCCTCGCTGCACAAGACTTGCTTCTTCCTCTCACTCCTATTCTGTCCACCTCTCTAATGCAAGAGTTAACCAGTATTCTTAGTATTTCATCCCCTTCTCTAGTAAACTCTGGAACTCTCTCCCATGCTTCTGTATTTCCATCTGCCTATGACTTGAACTGTTTCTTTTGGCTCATGAATCTGAACTTTCCAGGGACCGGCACTACAGTGAGGTTTTTTGTTTTATTTTTGTTGCCCTTGGCCGCCTCCCTTCTACATAAATAAAGAAAAGATAAAAAACAAAAACAAAGAGCTAAGTAATTTTACAGCAATAGCAATGACACTGATGGGAATATAAGTGATAATAGAAATAATAATGGTAATAGGAATAACAATAATAATGATAATGATGATGATAATAATATTAATGATACTACTACTACTACTACTACTACTACTACTACAACTATTACTACTACTACTACTACTACTACTACTACTACTACTACTACTACTACTACTACTACTACGACTACTACTACTACTACTACTACTACTACTACTATGAATAATAATAATAATAATAATAATAATAATAATAATAATAATGATAACAACAACAACAACAGCAACTACAACAACAACAACAATAATGATAATAATAATAGTAATAATAATAACAATAATAATAATGGTTATAATAATAATAATAATAATGATAATAATAATAATAATAATAATAATAATAATAATAATAATAATAATAATAATAATAATAACAATAATAATAATGATGATAACAACAACAACAACAACAACAACAACAACAACAACAACAACAACAACAACATGAATTATGAAAAAAAAACAATTAATTCATCTTATTCTGTATTTCTCCTTGATGATAGCTTGAAATATTGCAAGAAAACAACATGAATGCATATAAGAAAATTATTTAGTATCTGTGTTGGTTTTTCTAACCATGATTGCAGTATTCTTTTAGACTTACATCTCAAATTTTCCTTTAAGCTTCAATAACAGATGGCAATTGGTGTACAAAACCAACCAACAATTACATTAGTACGTATTCCGCAGACTTCCATTAAATCACACATCCAGTACTTGTTATCTGAACTATTTTTTTTAAGAGAAGTATACGAAAATGTCATGAAAAATTATATTTTCCCCTTGCCTAATCCCTATGATACCAATAAAAATTTATTTTCTCCATTGTCGTCACCAACACCATTAACCACGTATATTTTTACTGCCCCTCTCCGGTCTTTTTTTAAACCGGTCGCCCACCTTGCACAACCCTGTCATGCCCTCACCTGGCCTCCACTCGCCCACAGCCATCTCGAGGCGGGGCATCACAGACCCAGGTTACCAGTACACCCCACGGCGCCGGAGAAGGAGCACAACCTCCACTAAGGCTTCCTTTCTTTTATACTGAAAACATTTGTACTTCGGTTTTCAGCTCAAGGTGCGTACTACAGAGTAGCATTATTTTAATTTTCTAGGGCTCGTGATTCAGCTCACGATTAGGAAATCAGGTGCATGTAACTCTGCACAAGAAAAAATCACAACCACGATGTGATGCATGTGTGTGTGTGTGTGTGTGTGTGTGTGTGTGTGTGTGTGTGTGTGTGTGTGTGTGTGTGTGCGCGGGTGTGT